>JAQFXT010002379.1:0-12410 GCA_034683725.1 Strigamia crassipes
ATATAAAAAATTACAGATCAATAAAAAAATTAAAATTTTTATTTTGGTTTTTACTTATAGATTATGTTGTCATCCTAAAGAGAGAGAGAGAGAGTTTTTTTTTTCTTCCATGTTTAGATTGTGGGCAGGAAGTGTGATTTGAGCCCTCATATCCGATTTGACCGGAAATGCCATGCTACAGGTGTGGCGTTAAAAAGGTTGGGCTGCCTGGGGGAGGGAAGGGAAGGGAAGAAAGGAAAGGAAGTTTAAATGGAGGTATCTTTATTTTCTTTGTTATTTGATAAAGTAGGACGGGTTTTGGGGTGTGGGTACAACTGATGGATGATGGGGTGACTGCTGGATTGAATGAGTGACACTTTTTTATTTTATTTTTTTATTTTTATTTTTTATTTTTGATAAAATAAAAATAAAAAATAAAAATAAAAAAAATAAATAAAAGTGTTTCTGAACCAATAAAGCAATTAAAATAGTTTGAGGATGAAATCATGAATGGTATGGTTTGCAGACATGATGGCGTCAGGCAATTATTATTATTATTTATTTATTATTAAACGATTTTTTTAAAAAAATAAATAAATCGGCCATTTTTTTTTTTTTTTTTTAAATTTTTTTTTGTTACATTTTGGTTTTTGGTCTAAAATAAATGCGACAATTGGTCAAGGTCATTTAAGAAAATGAAAAAAAAAAAAATGGTTCGAGGTCCCTCATCCGAGTGTTGGTGTTTGTAATGAATGGAAAGAATTGATAAAACAAGTGTTTTCAATCATTTCTTATTGTAACACCCACGCACTGGAAACCGCAATTTCCTTTTAGCTTATCACGGTCTGGTGGCAATTCCACGAACCAAAAGTTTAATATTTTTTATATTTATTTGTGTTATTAATGTGTTTCGGATATGTATTAGAATAATATTAAGTTTGATGAAACGTTTGTATAAGTCGTCTATTTTCACCACATCCAAAAACAACAATTTATTTATTTATTTAATTTATTTAATTTATTTAATTTATTTAATTTATTTAATTTATTTATTTAATTTTTTTTTTTTAGATGAAGCTCGGCGACAACAGTTGGGTGTGTTAGTCCACTGTCTGGCGGGTATCAGTCGTTCCGTGACCATTACAGTAGCATACTTAATGCATTCACAGAACTTGTCGCTAAATGACGCGTACGATTTCGTGAAGCAGCGCAAAGCCAACATTTCACCCAACTTTAATTTCATGGGCCAATTACTCGATTTCGAGCACCAACTCGGCTCCAGTCCCGCGCATCACAGGTCGATGGTGAATTCGTGCCCGTCGTCGGCGTTTTCCTCGCCCGATTCCAACTCTTTCTCGCCCTTCTGCACTTGTCACAGCCATAATGGCGGCGCTCAAATACCGCACGCATCGCCGGACTCTGGTGTCGAATTTGAGAACTGGACATGATATTTTGTTTAAAAAAAAAAATTAAAAAAAAAAATTAAAAAACACGCTTCGCCATGTAAATAATATTGAATTTGAGATTTTTATCACTAAATCACGGGACCAGGTGTGATTTAATGAGAGTGAAGCTCAAAAGACAGTATTAGTGAGGAAAAGGAAGTGAGTTGAATGATCAAACGAACCCAAATTATTTTATTGTGCATTTGTCAATGTTAAAGCGTTTTTAACTTCTTTTTTTTTTTTTTTTTTTTTTTTTTCCTTTATTTTTTTTTTAAATTAATTAATACTAGTCAGATATTTTTTTATTTTTAAATAAAAAAAACTGTTGAAACAAAAAACAAAAAAAATAAGTGTCTTTTATGCATTATTTTTGAAATTGTCTTTGTACAGTACTACTTACTTCCATTTTTTTGTATTGGTGCAATTCCTTCCCTCATTATTATTATTTTATTTTTTTTAAAAGTTCATAAAATCTGGTGTATATTTTGCAAACTAAACAATATCGATTGTTACATTCCATTTTGAAACCAATTTTTTTAATTTTTTTTTATTGAATTGTTGATAAAATTCGATGATTTGATTTTTGATTTGTGCCATATTATAATCATTTACTGTTTGATTAATTGTGAATGAAGGGGATTGGATATTTTTTTTTCTTCTCTCATTTTCAATGAAACTAAAAATTAAAAAAAAAAAAAGTGTATATTTGTGTAAAGATATACTAGATGTAAATATAATCCGCTGTTGAATTATTCATTTTCACCGATAGGTGGGAAAAACATCTTCATATACAATTAAAAACTAAAAAATAATAACAATAATAAATATTACAAAGTGTTATAAAACTGTTTCAATCATGATTATTATATTTCAACAGTTTATTGTTGTTGAATTTCTACAAGTCTTTTTTTTTTCTATGTAACTAAAGGAACAAGTATAATATTTGTTGACGATTATTTAACATTCCAAAAATATGAAATATGTTATATCCAAATAAAAAATGTATTTCTTTGTATTTTCCCGCGTTTTATTTCATCTGAAAAGAACACAGAAATCCCTTCTTTTCCTCGCAAGTGTTTCCACGCATGCTCAACCGGAAGTCTGCATTTCAGCAGGAACTAGTCTGTTGCCAGACAGATGCAAAACATGGCGGGTGTAAACAGGAAGTGATATATTGGATCGTCATAATTCATTAGCTAAGCTTTTTCGCTTTTCCATCTGTAATTTTCTTTTTTTTTTAAAGCTGTTTGTTTGAATGCATTTAGTTATTTCCAGTCGTAGGAAATGAGCCCACGCGGTAACACGGGACCGGAAATGCGAAGGAGGGATGGGTTTGTTTGTACGCAATAACAGTCAGCATTTGCGAACATAATAATACGAATAGCACATTTATTTCTATTGAGATTTAATTCTCTTTTGTTTTTGTTTTAGTTTTATTTGTTTTGTCACCAGGAAGACGTTGAGCTGGAATTAACGTAGTGCAACATCCGATTATATTGAATCTATTGAGAAACCAGTCCGTTTCCTGTTGAAATAATTTAAAAAATAACAATAAAAAATTCCCCCTTTATCCAACGCATTCTTTGAATTACTTCAAATCCGTTTGTTGTAATCGTTTATTCCAAAAATCGGCAAAAATCGACAAAATTTTGTAAAAATCGGCAAAAATCGACAAAATTTTGTAAAAATCGGCAATTTTGTCAAAAGAGAAGTTATGTTGAGCCAAAAGCTACGAAGAAGTAATTGTGGTGAGGGTAATTGATTTTTGGAAAGAAGACAAATGAACGAACAAAGTTGTAGCGCTAGATGTTAATACCATTTTCGACACATTCTGTTAATAGGATAATGAAATTTCACATACTTTAGTGTAAAAAACATTTCAAATTGTTGTCCAAGTTGGAGATACTAATGAAATTGATAAGGGTGGTTCCAAAAAACGTACATGGCTATTTTAGTTCAATTTTTTGCACATAAGAATTGAATCTTTTTGGGTCAAGAAATTGACATTTTGGTCCAAAAATTGACTTTTTTGGTCCAAAAATTGACTTTTTTGGTCCAAAAAAAATACTTTTTTGGTAAAAAAAAATGATTTTTTGCCAAAAAATGACTTTTTTGGTTAAAAAAAAAAATGACTTTTTTGCCAAATAATGACTTTTTTGTGTAAAATAAAGACTTTTTTTTGTAAAATAATGACTTTTTTGTCAAATGATGACTTTTTTTTGTCAAATAATGACTTTTTTTTGTCAAATGATGACTTTTTTTTGTCAAATAATGACCTTTTTTGTCAAATAATGACTTTTTTTGTCAAATGATGACTTTTATTTGTCAAATAATGACTTTTTTTTGTCAAATAATGACTTTTTTTTGTCAAATAATGACTTTTTTTTGTCAAATAATGACTTTTTTGTCAAAACTGATATTTTTTATCAAAAAGACTTTTTGGGTCAAAAGATAAATTTTGGACTCAGAATAAATTCTTCCTCAAAAAAATTAAACTTTAAACAAAAAAAAAATGAAACTTTTGGTCATAAAAAAAAAAATTCTCCGTTTCTAAGGGTTTGACCATGGCCCTCATGTCCCCCCCCCCCCTCCCCCCAAAATCCACCCCTAGACATTGAAACATTAAAAAACACATTCATTGACAAACATGCCCCAGTTAAAGAAAAGAGAAAAACTCACATCTACAAACCCCATTTATTCATTTAAAATACGTATTGGAAATTCACAACTTCAGTCACGTGACCTTCCGCGGGCACTGACAGCTCGCTATTAGTATATAGGGAATTAGGGATGCAGCCAATGATTTCAATTGTAAACAGGATATGTGTAACCTAAACATATTACAAAAAGGAAATTTCCATTTATCCTCAATTGTTTTCAATATAAATATCGAGGAAAATATTAATTAAACTCATTTTTCTTTTTCTTTCTCTAAAACGTTTTTTTTTTCTTCTTCCATTTTTTCCTTCCCACTTTAATATTTTCGACTTACTTGTCTTGTTTATAATCTTTTCAATCTTTTCCATCCAATCTCACCCTTATCTTTGAAAATGAGCTGTACCTGGCCTTGGGCCAAGTATATTTTTGAATGACAGCAGGATTGGGAGTGTAGGTTGAGGTGTGGGCAATTGGGCATAGTCCCTCATTAAGAATGACAGTCGTGGGCGACGCCATGTTTCTATAAACGAAACTCAATCAAATCAGTCTGGTTTCAATTTTCTCTTTATTTCAACCAGCAACAACAACCCCAACTTCTTCTTACGTTTCTTTTTTAATGAAAAAATTTTCATTATTTCCAATAAATTGCCTTTTGGATACGTGAATAACTCTTGTGCGAGGGGGAAGAGACTCCGGGATCATGTTCGACTCAAGGTCATCCCCACCCATTTGGGATTCTTCTCGAATCCACTTCCCTTCGTCCCTCGCTTCCTAGATGAACTTGTCTGAGTTTGGTTTCTTCATTTCACCGCTAGATAGCGCAACCAACTAGACCTACTAGTTTGAAAAAGCTTTTTAAAACCACCACCAGGGTTGGGTTGTCGTTTGCTATCGGGAAAGTAATTGAAACAAGGCGCATGACGTAATGCTTAGCGAGTACATACATGGCAAAATGCCAAGGAAAGTTTGAAATATTTTCTTCTTCCGTCAACGTGGAAGCGATCAACCGTGTCCGAGATTTCATCTGTCATGTCAACTATACCTCAGGTATAAATCCATTGTTGTTGAAACTTAATATTAACAATTAAAATTGGAACTTTCAATTATAAAAAATTAATTGTTGAAAAATAATAATAACAATTATTATTCTTACAAACAAAAAGAAAAAAAAATGCAAATTTAATTGTTGTTTTTTCTATTTTATTTCAAATAATTTCAATTTTAATTTCAAAAAAATAAATAAATTCGTGTCTGCAACACCCTCTACTGTGGGCTGTTGGTGCTGATCCACGAAACCTGTTTTTAAGCCTCGTTTTAAACAAGGTCAGGAAGCCTATCGTAGATTATGCTGAAATAAAATCCATAAACACGGTTTACCTGCACCAATGAGTGGGTTCCCCCTTTGAAACACATGTCACTTTATCACCAACAGTATGAAAGTGTTTTCTGTTTTTCGCAGGCTTTATTCAACTCAAAATTCTGTGAGTATTAATTATTTTTTGAAGGGGAAACTTTATTTTTCTGTTTTTCTCGTGTCATTCACCCTTCTGTAGGAAATGAATCTAGGTTCCCACTTCACCCCACCAGGCTCTTTTTGTTCACCCAATCCCATCGGTTTATCACATATCTGCGGTTATAATATCTGGATATTAAATTTCGGAACGTGAAATCCGAGATGAATTTAAAAAAAATATATATATGTAAAAAAGGTCAAATTATTTAATTATTCATTTATGATAATTTTTGTGATTAATTAATTATTTTTTTTTATACAAAAAGCAATAAGGATGTTGCAGTTTTTGAATTGTGATAACAAGGCAGGTTTAATGTGGGAGGTGGAACAAAACGGATAACTTTTCTATTGTTTATTATTGAAACCGAAACCTAAAATTGTAAATGTCTAAAAAAAAATGTTGTTATTTTAATGTGGTAATCGCGATTGGTGTGATGCAATCAAAACACGAGAGAGAGATAATAAACCCGAGTAGTTAATTTAAACTAATATTTCTTATCATATCAACTGCTGATAACATGATCCTATATTTTTCAAAATGGCTGCTAGCAACCTTGAAATGTCGGTCAAGGAAAGAATGTTTAGCCAAGTGTTTTTGCCCAAAATTTAATTCGAGGAAATATAAATCAATAAAATCAATTTAATTTGAAATATTAAAAGCTCACTTTGCTTTAGTATATAGATCCAACCCCTAGTGTTAGAATTTGTCAACATAAAATTGATTGTGTTAATTAATTGATAAAATTTTTTTTTTTATTTATTTTTTTTTTTTGTAGCCTGTTCAGCAATTGCGTTTGGCTGTAATTGGCCAAAGTAATTTTGCTAGCGAGGTCTACAAGCTCCTGCGCAGTTATGGCCACCAGGTTGTTGCAGTGTTCACAGTGCCAGATCAAGGAAGTCGAGAAGATCCATTGGCAACATCAGCTTCAGTTGATAAAGTTCCTGTTTTCAAGTTAAAGGCATGGAGACAGAAGGGCAAAGTTCTACCTCAAGTGTTGCAAGACTACTCTTCTTTGGGAATTGAGCTGAATGTAATGCCATTTTGCAGTCAGTTTATTCCCATGGAAATAATCATGATGCCCAAGTACAAGTCAATTATTTATCATCCATCTCTGTTGCCAAGGCACAGAGGAGCATCAAGCATCAATTGGTAAGACAACACCTTGGGAAATTGCAGCACATGCGCGTGGTTGCACACCATAAGCACTTAAAAGATTTTGGTGCCCTTATATACCGTATTTCTTCGGTTAAAGGTTGCGGCTTATATTTTCCAATGCAATTTTTTGCCACGACTTATAATCGAGGGCGACTTTAATTGAGAACGTCGAATTCCACATAACATTACGTCGGGTAAACGTTCCCATTTATGTCACGACGACGTTTTGTTTGATCGTCGTCACGACGTAATGTTAGGTGTTACGTCCTAATTACGTCCTCTAACATTAGAAAGTCCACTTTTAGGCAGAAAACCTACAAGTTCAACTGCAAAATACAAATACAAATTGCCCTCGAATATTAGCCGCGGCTTGTATTCCAAGCGTTGATATTTTGCCGCGACTTGTAATCGAGGGCGGCCCAAGAAGGAGGAAAATAGCGACTATATATCTCACCAAGTAGTACCGAAAATCTTAGTTCCAGCTATGCTGCCGGGCTCAACTTGCACACGGGGGCCCCTTATTGCTGCACAACTGTAGAATTGAATTTTTATTGAGTAAAATTGTATTTTAGGACTTTGATTGAAGGAGATGCGAAAAGTGGATTTACAGTCTTCTGGGCGGATGATGGACTCGATACTGGACCTATTTTGCTACAAAAGGAGTGCAGTGTAGATATTAATGATACTGTAGATACATTGTACAATAGATTTATGTATCCAGAAGGAATTAAAGGAGTTGTAAGATTATTATTTGATTTTAATTGATTTTATTTGAAATTTGATTGATTTATTCTTTATTAACAGGTTGAATCAGTCAATTTAATTGCAAATGGGATTGCTCCTAGTATAGTTCAACCAACAGAAGGTGCCACTTATGATCCTATGCTCAATAAAAAAGAATTAGCTCAAGTAATTAGGAAATCGAAGTGATTGGTTTGATAATCTAATTTTTTTTCTTTTTTTTTTTTTCGCAGATAAATTGGGATCAACCGGCCGTAAAGTTGCATAATTTTATTCGGGGGCTGGATAAGGTTCCGGGAGCTTGGGCGGAAATTGATGGGAAGGTAAGCGATGAAAGAAGGAATTTTTTTGGTACCGGTAGAAATTTTAAAATTTAAAAAAAATTTTTTTTTTAGGAAGTTAAGTTATTTGGTTCTCGGTTACTGACCGATGACCCTCCGCCAGGAATCGAAGTGATATTAAACGGAAGTGATCAAAAGGGTCTTGTAACAAACGACGGATTAGTTATTTTTGGAAATGACAAGAAAATGGTAAAATAGTTTAAGTTGTTTAAACTTATTTGACTAATTTTGTTGATTGTGCTCGAGGTTTTAATCAAACAAATGCAATTGGATTCCGGGCGGATGATAAACGCGTCCAGATACGGGAAAAGTGACGAAGGCCAAGAAAATTTAGAATTGACGGTCGAAGAGGTCGAAGTTGTCGATCGATTGAAGGCATGTTGTAAAAACCACTTAGGCCAACCGATTTTGGTTAATGTGTTAATTAATGCAATGAATTTTCCAGGTGATTTGGCAGGGAATATTACGACAGGAAGTTGAACACGCAACTGATTTTTTCAAATCGGGAGCCGGTTCGATGGATGTTGCCAGGTGATGAGTGAAATTGCTTTAAAAATTTGTTTTCAGTCGTGAAATTATTATTATTTTTTTATTTATATGTATAGATTAGTGGAAGAGATTCGGGAAAAATTGAAGTTGGAACTCCAGAACGACGACGTGTACATGGCGTGCGTGTTCGGCGATTTCGCCAACTCTGTTATTCTGAAAGGAAGAGGTGGAGCGGACGAAGAGTTAAAATTCGATGCCGTATGTGCAAAATATTAAAACGGCGATAATTTAAAAAAAAAAGTATTTATTTTTAGATTACAATGCACGTGAATAACATGGACATCTCGTTTCCTCACCAAATCTTCATCAACAATCAATTTGTTGATGCTTCGGACGGTGCCGTTTTGCCGATTATTAATCCAAACGATGAAACTCTGATTTGCAACGTGTCCAAATCGAACGCACAAGACGTGGATTTGGCAGTGAAAGCTGCCAAAGCGGCGTTTGAAGGCGAATGGTCGAAAATGAATGCGAGAGATCGTGGACGTCTGTTGTACAAGTTGGCCGATTTGATGGAGGAAAATAAGGAGGAATTTGCCACGATCGAGAGCATCGACTCGGGCGCGGTTTACACGTTGGCGTTGAAAACTCACGTCGGAATGTCCATAGACACCTGGAGATACTTTGCTGGCTGGTGTGATAAGATCCAGGTGAAATAATTCGATGAAATTTGATGGCATGTTGATCTTATTTAATTTTTTTGAAAAAAAGGGTAAAACAATACCAATTAATCATGCTCGTCCTAATAGAAACTTAACGTTTACTAAGAGAGAGCCGATTGGGTGAGTATTAAAATGTTAAATGCAGTGCCACAGCTAGGTGTCAAGTTGGAATTCTCTGAATGAAAATAGTTTTTTGCAACGTAAAAAGTGCGTTTTGCACGTAAAAAGGTGCATTTTTGCATGAAAAATGCAATTTTACACGAACAAAAGGTGCATTTTTGCATGAAAAATACATTTCCGCACGATTAATGCATTTTTTGCATGTAAAAGGTGCATTTTTACATGTAAAATGCAATTTTGCACGAACAAAAGGTGCATTTTTACATGAAAAATACATTTCTGCATGAATAATGCATTTTTTGCATGTAAAAGGTGCATTTTTACATGAAAAATACATTTCTGCATGAATAATGCATTTTTTGCATGTAAAAGGTGCATTTTTGCATGAAAAATACACTTTTGCACGATAAATACATTTCTGCATGAATAATGCATTTTTTTGCATGTAAAAGGTGCATTTTTGCATGAAAAATGCAATTTACACGAATAAAAAGTGAATTTTTGCATGTAGATGCAATTTTGCACGAACAAAAGGTGCACTTCTGCATGAAAAATACATTTCTGCACGAATAATGCATTTTTTGCATGTAAAAAGTGCATTTTTTTTTTTACCAAAGTTGCAGTTTTTGAAGTAAAAACGTTTCTAATATTCTGTCTCTATTAGAGGCATTTTGTTTAGGTTTTGCACCAGGGCATTCATTATCTTGCTGTGGCTCTAATTAGATGTTTTGAACCTTGCTTACAGTGGTATGCCATTACACTTAATAAAAAACTTTGATACCAGCTGAAAGCGGGTTAATAAACACTAAAATGCAATTTAATAATTTAATAATTTAATTAATGATTAATACTAAATTGTTTTTAAGGGTATGTGGTTTGGTCACACCATGGAATTATCCACTAATGATGTTGTCGTGGAAAATGGCTGCTTGTTTAGCAGCTGGCAATACAGTGGTAATCAAACCAGCTCAAGTCTGTCCTTTGACTGCTTTGAAGTTTGCGGAAATGACTGTTCGCGCTGGCTTTCCTCCTGGAGTTGTCAATATCGTACCAGGAACTGGTAAAAAGAAAAAGAAAAGAAAATAAATTTAAAAATCTTTAATTTTTCAAAATTTATGTTTTTTAGGGAGCATGTGTGGACAAGCCATTGCAGATCATCCAGAAGTGCGAAAATTAGGTTTTACTGGTTCCACACCCATTGGCAAAACAATAATGAAAAGGTAATTCAGTAATAAAAAATAATAATAATTAATAATTGTTAATAAATGTCAGCTGCGCCGAGTCTAACTTGAAGAGAGTTTCGTTGGAACTTGGCGGGAAATCGCCGTTGATCATCTTCAGCGATTGCGATATGGATCGAGCTGTGCGTCAAGCGATGGGCGGCGTTTTCTTCAACAAGGGTGAAAATTGTATCGCTGCTGGTAGACTTTTTGTCGAGGAATCCATTCATGATAAATTCGTTGCAAGAACTGTAATTTGCATTTTTTTCTTTGTAATATTTCTGTGTTTTGATTTAATTTTTAATTCTTGAAATTAGATTGAAGAAACTAAGAAAATTACCATTGGCGATCCATTAGACCGATCAACCTCTCATGGACCACAAAACCATAGGTTTCGTTATTATAGCGACATAAAATGATTTTATTTTTAATTTTTTTTTTTTTTACAGGGCTCATTTGGAGAAGTTAAAGGAATATGTGGCGAAAGGTGTGGCGGAAGGTGCCAAGTTGGTGCACGGTGGTAAACAAGTGAATCGGCCAGGTAAAGATACTTTTGTTAGTATTGAAAATTCAATAGGTGCATTTAATCTTGAGAAGATGAATTGACTTTTCCTTAAATCGCTTAAAGAAGTGACTTTAAAAAGTGAATTCTTGATCGAATACACGTATTAAATCAAATCTCAGCGTCCCTATTACATTTTGAGAAAGGGGGTTAAAGGATTAACAAGGGAGGGTTAGGCCCACAGGTGCAGAAAATGTGAATGTTTAGGCAATGTATTGTGGTCAGTGGAGGGCCATGAGATGCTGGACGTAACATACTAGAAAGAAACTACACAAAAGATAACACTAGATTCAGTAAATGGCTTTATTGATTAGTTGTCTAGGTGTTAGTGCTCCTAGAGTATATTTCCCACGCAGGGGCTGTGGGTACGGGCTCGTATCGTTTATTTGACGGTTATTTATTCGACGGTTCATTCATTCGCCAGTAAATCTAACCAAACCTCACCTAACCTATCCTAACCTAACCTAAACGAAACCCAATGACCAAAATACAGTTCATTCCTGGCGAATAAATGAACCGTCGAATAAATGAACGAACACCGTGGGTACGACCCCTTCAAAGTCAACCACTGATCACGGCGGCCATTAGCTGTGTGGTCAGTGAAGGCAATGGATCATGTTTGCTATGCCTATGAAGGCATGGCGCATCGGGGATGCTCCAGATCCCAGTGAATGACAATATCATCACGGCAAACAGGTAAGTCAATTCGTGCATGGCCAAGATTGTGGAGCAGGGCTGGACTGGGAACAAATTTAGTATTAGAAAACTGGTTGGTCTGGCCGTGTGGGATAATTTGGGCCAGTCCAGCCCTACATGGGCCATACGGTATCTTCTAGGCCAGTCCACTTCTGCATGGGCCACCAGGAAATTCCCAGTATCCTGCTGGGCCAGGCCAGTCCAGCCCTGTCATCGAGGAGTGGTCAGTGCGGTAGATGCCATGATGGTCAAGATTCGACTCCCCATTTCCGCTTGCCACTGGCCGACTTCCTGTAGCCACGTCCTTTTGCCCGGAAACTTCCGGAGCACTATCTAATGGTGGTCAGCTGTGAAGGACGTGTGCCATTTGGATCGGGCATACATGGTCATGGATGGTCACAAAGATAAGTCACTTGTTTAAGTCGAAGAAGTGATTTCAAAAAGAATTAATCTTATTGCGCCTCTTTGAATTCTTGTATGTTGATTTCTCAGAGACATGATTCAAAAACGTCGTATTTTGTTTCGAGAAGTCATTTCAGATAAATAAGCCGTGTTGCTACGTCGTTCACTTTTTGAATTTGAACGCAAAAACGAACTAAGTTCACGACAGAAAAAGAACGTGAACTTTGTTCACGTTCTTTTTCGCTATATATGTTCTTGCTCTACCAAAAAAAAAAATACGGATCCAAATATGGGATTGAGGATTGATCAACCAAAATAACTAATAAATAAATTTGAAATAAAAATAAATTAATAAACAATAGAAAA
>JAQFXT010002380.1:0-12404 GCA_034683725.1 Strigamia crassipes
CAAAAGAAATTCAAAAGAAATTCAAAAGAAATTCAAAAGAAATTCAAAAGAAATTCAAAAGAAATTCAAAAGAAATTCAAAAGAAATTTAAAAGAAATTCAAAAGAAATTCAAAAGAAATTCAAAAGAAATTCAAAAGAAATTTAAAAGAAATTCAAAAGAAATTCAAAAGAAATTCAAAAGAAATTCAAGACAAATTTCAGAAAAATTGATTTTTTTTAAATTTCTCATAAAATTTTTGAATTTCTCTTGAATTATTCTTGATATTTTTGAATTTATTGAATTTCTTTTGTTGGATTTTTTAATTTATTTTTTATTGAGTTGTTCAATTTCCTTTGTTGAATTTTTCGAGCATTTTTTGTTGAATTTTTTGAACAACTTTTGAATTTCTTGTATACCCTCTTTTAATTATTTAAAAAAAAATTTATTTGAATTTCCAACATTCCAAAACCACTTCAAAAAAAAAAAAAAAAAAAAAAAAAAAACTTACAAGATTTGAATAATAAAAAAAAAAAAAAAATAGAATTCTTGAAATTGTCAACATCTTTTAACCATAACAACCATCTGAATTCAAATCACCAAGTTAACAATTTAGATTGAATGACTGACAAAACAAAAGACCCCCCAACCAAACCATTCTTCCACACAACATTTGTTGAAGCTTCTAATAAAATTTTTTTAACTGCACATTGTTTACAAAATTCTCCACCAGAGGTGCACTCAACACACAAATAGGTGCAAAGAGGTTGAGTTTCTAGTTTTAATTAAATATAAAATAGAAGCAAAAGGAATCTGCATTGTGTCCAATATAAAGGTGAATTTTGACTTCTTCCAAGACAAAGTTCTTGGGGTCAATGAATATTTTCCTGCAACACAATTTCTGGCTTAACTGCATTGACAAAAATGTTATTAACTTATTTATCAACATCAATTTTGGTTTGGGCTTTTAAAGGTGTGTTTTCATTAGGGTTTTCAATCCCGGATTGTTTTTTTTTTAATCTCGGGGTTTGGGATTTGAAAAATCTCAATTTTTGGGATTTTTGGGATTTTTGGGATTAGCGCAGGAAAAAAGTTGGCATAAAATCTACTCATTTTCATTCAAATCTAAGAAAAAGAAATAAATAGAATAGAAATTCTGTGGTATTTATTGGTTTTTCTTGGATTTTTGAAGGATTTTATTACATTTTGTAAGGATTTTTGAAGGTTTTATTTGATTTTTGAAGGTTTTTATTAGATTTTTAAAGGATTTTGCTCGATTTTTGAAAGATTTTAATGGATTTATGAAAGATTTCAATGGATTTTTGAAAGATTTCAATGGATTTTTGAAAGATTTCAATGGATTTTTAAAAGATTTCAATGGATTTTTAAAAGATTTCAATGGATTTTTGAAAGATTTTAATGGATTTTTGAAAAATTTCAATGGATTTTTGAAAGATTTTAATAGATTTTTGAAAGATTTTATTACATTTTATAAGGATTTTTGAAAGTTTTATTCGATTTTTGAAGGTTTTATTCGATTTTTAAAGGATTTTGCTCGATTTTTGAAAGATTTTAATGGATTTATGAAAGATTTTAATGGATTTTTGAAAGATTTTAATGGAATTTTGAAAGATTTTAATGGATTTATGAAAGATTTTAATGGATTTTTGAAAGATTTTAATGGAATTTTGAAAGATTTCAATGGATTTTTGAAGAATTTCAACGGATTTTTGAAAAATTTTAACAGATTTTTGAAAAATTTCAATGGATTTTTGAAAAATTTTAATGGATTTTTAAAAGATTTCAATGGATTTTTAAAAGACTTCAATGGCTATCGTGCACGATTTTGTAAAAAAAACATCGCACGTGAAAACGCACCTTAAGAAAAGAGTAAAACTTGGGGCTCGCTGACCCCTTTTATCCGGGACTGGCTGGGCCTTAAACGCACCAACCACAAATCAATATTAGTGTTTTAGCTCCAATTTTACAAGTTATCTGCAAAATGTACACAACGAAAGGGTTAAATGGTGGGCTTGTAATTGGTCGGTGGTCCCTGCAAGTAATACGATCAGCCGGTGGTGCAGAAAGGAGGCTGCAGGTGGATTGCATCAATTTCCTAATAAACAAGAGGAGGATTTTATTGCACTAATGGTCTGGAAAAGTGGTTGCCATTATGAATAAACGCAGAGCATGAAAGAATGGAGTTTTAAAAAGCAAAAGTAATGCAGGAATTGAGATAACTACGTATTGTTTGAAGGCAAAGCAAAGGTAGATACGGATGAATATTTTTTTTTTCTTAAAAATTCTTTCTCCTGGAGATAAGAGAACAATGATATCAGTTTTAATTTTACAATCCAACATAAGGAGGGAGTTCAAGATGGCCATTTGTCTTGGCAAGGAGTTAGTTTTAAGCGTATGGAAGCTGCAGGCAGTTTTGTTAAATGGGGTCTTAAGTTGGTAGATTTTTTTTTTTTTTTTTTTACTTTTCTTAGATGGAGGTGGGAGAGTTGGGTTTAATCAAGAAAATGATTTTAAAATACAAGATTGGGATTCAAATGTGGGGATTTGAAGAGGGAAGGTGAATGTTGCCGATGTTTTGGGATCCGCTATGGATGCATCTGATACACTTATTCCTTGATTTACACGGCACTTGTTTTACACGATTTCGCTTTTACACGGTTTATAAATTAACAGATTTTTAAAAATTGATACAAATGTATATTTCGCTCCGTATAGGCCTATACAAAGATTTGATGACGTTTTTGAATTTTATTCCTTCGGTAACGCCGATGTAAACAACGGGGGATTTGCGGTGTTGTAAAATACGTATATTGCATTACATTCGTACGTTTGTTGTTTTATAAACCAATTTTAAGTTTTCTAAGATGTCTTAGTTTTGTTTTTACTTAAATAAATGACCAAATCGTGCACATTTTAGGGTTATTTTTGTTTTACACGATTTTACTTAGCAAAATCCAAGATTTCAATTTACACGGTTTTGTGCAGGACCTATCTTCTGTGTAAATCGGGGGATAGGTGTATAACTGTGGTTTGAATTGTAACTTTGTTATTAAACGTATCAGCATGGATACATATATATGTGACAGGAATAAAATGATCTTCACAAACCCGCTAAGGAAGATCATCAATGGTCGAAAACATTTCGGGTAACAAATATCGACATTTTTTGCGTAGTCGAGTAAACTTTATTAAGGTGAATTTTGTACGTGGCATCATGCTGCTGCTACCGTCTACATTTTGGAAACACTGTGGAAAAAATCGAAGACAATGTCGCTTCACCTACAACACCATGGTGTTATATTCGAATACCACATTTGGACGTTCTGCATGTGCTAAGGTGAAGTAAATGGTCGAAAACGTTTTGGGTCTTAAAAACCTTTATTTTGGCGTATCTCTAACATGTCGCATATTAGTAGTAATTTTAAGGTGAAGTTGCAATGTCGTGGTGCAAGTTTTGGTCCAGAAACCTGTATGTCGTTACAACGTAAGGTCGAATTGCGCACGGGTACCGGTCGGAATGCTAGCCCGTGATTGGTCGGAAAATACAACTCGACTCCCCCTGGTGGGGAAGACCCTCATTTGGGATTTAGTGACCACTGGAGTAGTGACACTTCATAATAAGCAACATTATTTGCCGTTGAAGACGGTAGCTTGATCACAATTGACTGACCATACCAACAATTTTGATCAATCGGAAGAATGATCTGCATGTGGCATCGTGCTTCAACTATCACCCATCTTGTTTTTAACTTATTTTTATAATATAACTTTAACTAACTCAAATTTATAAACTTTTTTATGTTTTTTTATGAATTTTTTATAACCCGCAAGTAATTTTTTCGCAAATTTTTAGTACTTTGCACCGCTATATTAAAATTATTGCATTGCAAATTATATATTTGTGCAAGTTTTGTTGGGCGTTTTTGGCATCTTCACGCAGCGTTGGATACGGACAGTGGGAATCGCGTTAATCCATTCATGCGCTTCACTAATTAGATGACGTAGTTTGGTGTGACAAAGGGATTGTTAAATATCTTTGTTTGTGTTGGATTTGTGTTGTGAACGTGCTCGCAAGGCCATTGCTCGGGCAATTACTCCGGAATCGATCGAGATTGGGACGTTATCGATTAGTTTTTATCGACGGCGAGAGAAGATGTGCTGCAGGGGCACGCACCGAACTGATGATGTTGGTGACTCCGGAGACCAGGGGGTTAGTGTATGGAGTGAAGTTGTGTTTACACTCCGTTGAAGGACTTGTAGGATGTTGAAAAAAAAGGGAAAAAAAGAAATCAAGTTAGAAGAAGGAAAGTTTTTTTTTATTTTTTTTTTTTTTATTTTATTTTTTTTTTTATAACAAGAAAAAGGGAAGATGGATTGAATTCAAGTGGATGTGTTTGTTTGCTTTTTTTGGGACTGATTATGGTCATGTGTAAAAAATGGGGAATTTATGCTTCGAATAGCGAATAAACCAAATATTGGATGGATGGATGGTTGAATGCCAAAGAGGTGGAAACTCAGGAAAAGTGCAGATGAAAGAAATGGAAGTGAAATTCTAAAAATTTTAGAAAAATAAATAACTAAAATTAAGAAAATTTATAAATTGTGATTGTCGTTCGGTCACTGGGACAAAATGGTGGACGTTTTTCATCGCCTAGCGTCGTTAGGTGGCGCTGCAGTCATCGGAAGTGTCCGGTGTCGAAAGACATGGGTACCGGAAGTCGACCCCGTGGTTCCAGATGACAAGTAACTTGAGTCCTGGTGTTGACCATGATGGAGAGTGGTTTTAGTGACCACGTCTCTACGATTCCTGGCCATGTGCGGGAAGACTTACTTTTGGAAAAACCAAAAACTACAAGAAAAATCAAAAACTACCGCATAAGGAAAAACTAAAAACTACAAGAAAAACCAAAAACTACAAGAAAAACCAAAAACTACAAGAAAAACTAAAAACTACAAGAAAAACCAAAAACTACAAGAAAAACTAAAAACTACAAGAAAAACCAAAAACTACAAGAAAAACCAAAAACTGCAAAAAAAAACAAAAACTACAAGAAAAACAAAAAACTACAAGAAAAACCAAAATCTACAAGAAAAACTAAAAACTACAAGAAAAACCATAAACTACAAGAAAAACCAAAAACTACAAGAAAAACAAAAAACTACAAGAAAAACCAAAAACTACAAGAAAAACCAAAAACTCTAACAATAACCAAAACATACAATAAAGACCATCAATTACAAGAAACCACACAACAATTTGGATTATTCAAAACTTTTTGGACTGATTGTACCTTAACCACAAAAACACGTAAAATAAGTGACCAAACTCTCAAAGTTAAGCAAAATAAATGGACTCACTTAAGCAAAATATGACGTAAAAACCGCCGCATCCGAAACGTAATTGACGTAGAACGTTAGTTTCTAACAATTCTTCAATTATTCATTGTATCGAATAATTCACGGAATAAATTTCAGTTGATAGATTCGAGTGAATGAAAATAAAAAGAATAAAAAAATGATAACACGGGCGAAAGAGACGAAGAAAAAAAAAAAAAATAGAAACATTTTATCATTTTTTCTTCTCGGGTTTGTATAAGGAAATGTAGATTTTTAGAATTCCCATCACGCATCTCTCTTTCATTTTTCTTTTTTCCTCGTGACTGAGTGGAATAAATGCGGCAGAGCGTGGGTGGGATATTTAAGGGATTCTAACTGTCACCAAAGGGTTGACAGTGAGGATGAGACGCCATCTGGCGTGAAAAATTCATTTCACGTTCGAGACCATTATATATACACTTTATTCCGGTCCTGGAATCGCTTCGAAAGGAACAACTACAGTTTGTCGCCCAGTATCTTGGATGATAAATTCAAACTGCGCATTAGGATTTGTGCACAGAATTCCCACAGATGTAGTATCAGTAATATTAAGAACAGGGTATTATATAATAGTTTAAAATTTAAACAAAAAAGTTAATTAGTTACGGTGTAATAACATTTACAAAATCATCGGGTCTTTCTGGCACCCTGCACAGAACGGCACGGAACTGTAGCGTTGCAATTGCAGTGCAGAGATTTGTAACTACTTCTTATGCGTAACTATGGTTTACTTTAACCTGAGGAAGACCAGGAATGGTCGAGAATGTTTCGGGTTAAACCTTTATTAGTGTATCTTTAATATGTCGATTAGAATAGAAGAAGTTAAAGTGCAGAGATTGTAGCTGTGCACTTGTTGTGCAACAACTGAAGTTTTGGACTCGTAGTTGTAACGACTGCAGTTTTGGTGACAATGGCTGTCCAACAACCAGTGGTAATACAACCAGTGGCTGGGCAACAACCAGAAGACACTATAGTAATGAGGAGAAGTGAGTGTAACAAGAAACGCGATCAGTCGAGCAAATAAAGCAGACGACGCAATTACTTGTTACAAACACGTCTCATGCGCGTTTAGAAGATGATACGTTCACGTATCTTGTCTGAACGCGTACATTACGTTCAAAACACCGGTATATATTCAGGTAACTTTAATAAAAATCTTCAAACACCTACTGAGGATGATCAGCGATGGTCGAAAACGTTTTAGGTAAGAACAAACTTTATTAGGCACATTTTTAACATGTCAAACAGGTAGTATTTAAAGTAATCTATAGTTGTGCAAAAGAAGTCAGATGAATTAAATTTTTGGATTTGTAGTTGTAACGCTGAAGCATTGGGAGTTTAGCGTTGCAATTGCAGTGCAGAAACTGCAGTTGCATCGAGACCGAATGAGACTGGACGAGATTCTTTAAGATGCTGGATGCAGAGTGTTGGACCACCATGCGTTTTGCGCTGTTCAAAGACTTTCCGCAAGATACGACTACATAATCCACACGGAAGATTATTTTACAGTTAGAATTAGAGCGGTATGTGATAGCCGTCGAACCTATAATTTTTGTTCTTGATTAATGAAAACATTCTTGCAAATGCTTTTGCGGCAGTTTGTCTTGCGGCAGTTTTTCGTCTTGCGGCAATTCGTCTTGCAACGGTCCAAGAATTTCACCTCCTAGCGTCGCAATATGAATGCTCTCGTTCGTCGTTCCTATTAATCATTACCACGGGTTCCAAAAAAAACCAAGAAAATAGAACCGAAATCCTACTCCGTTATTCCACGCTTGGCTATACGTCCTTTAGACCGTAAATGCGGTTGCACCAACCGATCGGTCGGATCTTCGAAATCTTTGTCATCACGGGATAGAAGCAAGTTGAGATCGTAATTTGACGAAGAAACCTAAACTGGGAATACACCAATTGCAAATGGCTGGTGGGAAGTGAAACTGAGGTGTTATATGCTGACGCGTTTAAAAATTCCTCTTTGGCCGTGTAGTTCTGCTGCATTACGGTGTGGGGTGTCATTATTGGAGTGAAGGAAAACTCATCAGAAGCAAGCTGCTTCTTCTTTCCACTCTGTTGACTTCTGGCGGTGTCATGAGGCTTAAAAGTTCGCACGTGAAAAGGCTTTTAAAGTCATCTCTTTGGTCTACTTAATAAATGTAGGCAATTTTGTTTTTATACTCTTAACAATCAACTTTTTTTTTTTTTTTTTTTTTTTTTTTTAAATTTTGTTTTGAGTGGAAAGACAATGATGGGGTTTTTGAATGATGGTAATAAGTGAGTATGGGTTTTGGATTATGAGGTTTTACTTAGGCAACTGCAAAGAAAATGGGAAGTATTGATTTAGTCATGATGCTTCATATTGGTTGGTTTAGAATGCTGCAATGAATTTAACAATCATTCAAAAAAAAATGGATTATTCTGATTATGTGGATGTTGGTGATCACAATGAGGTATTAGAGTGTAACAATAATGTCATTTGATGTATTTTTTTGGTATAATATTTTTTTTAATGCTTAAAATGTTTTTTTTTTAAGTCTAAAATAAGATTATTGAATAAAAAAATTGCATAGTCTAGAGACCCCAAATTGTATTTTGGGCCAAAGTGCTTAATTTCATTTGGCTCAACACCCAGAAGTCCTAAATATCAGCTTGGACCCAGGGGGTTCCTAAATTCATGCGATGCTATAATGTTAGACAGTTAAAAAATGTTGTTTGCAGTACTTCTGCCAAATTGCACGTGCTTAACAAGTAAACATAAAAAGAACTACATTTTTTTGTGTAAAGACTTTTATTTTGCCACCTAAATAAACAATAAATGATTAGGTGCATTCAATCTTCAGAAGATGAATTGACTTTAAGAAGTGACTTAAAAAAGTGAGTTCTTGATTCAACAGACTTATTAAAACAAATATCAGAATGTCCCTATTTTATTTTTTGAGTTAGGGGATTAAAGGATTAACGAGGGAGGGTTTGGGACACAACAAATGGTAACACAGGTGCAGAAGATAAGTCATTTCTATAAGTCAAAGAAGAGATTTCAAAACGAATTAATATTAATCCCTTCTTTGAATTCTTGTAAGTTGACTTCTCAGAGATACGATGCAAAAAAAACACGTCACATTCAGATGAATAAGTCGATTCACCTTCTCAAAATTGAATACACCTAAATAAAAAAGTCTTTCAAAACCGGATGATTGCTGGCTCACTCATCCGGTCTAAATCCATACAAACCGACAACATCGGAGACAACGGTCGGCTAATCTGAGAAATTCCAATTACCGAGAGATATTGCTCTTTTTATCGATCATTTCCAAATTCTTCAGCCAGGCACAAGTTCTAGGCATTTCCTTTATTTACTTGTAACATTTTCTTTATAGTTTGAGAAGATCATAAATTGACTGGCAATTTATACATAAAATGAAATAAAAAAAAATAAAAATGGAACGTGGAAGAGAAAAGAGCGGAAAAAAAAAAGTTTGGGGCTTATCTTGCAAGTCCAGCCAAGGCAGTTTGCTCAAAAATTTCTCTTTTCCACTACCATCAAGTTAACATTCTTTGCCTCTAGTCAGCTGGTCCGCTCATATTTTATTCTCTTTTCCACATCCTCCACCTTCCCCTCACTTTGTAGGGAAAAATCTGGCAAGTATCCAGACGGAAGCCCAAGGACCGAGCGAAGCAAGTTTGATCACACAATGAATTACCATGTTGGAAATGAAAAGCTCAGATATTGTGCTTGTGCTCATACTAACTTATTAGTTTGTGGCTTCACCATTAGATGGCTTGGAATTCTGTAGCCTCAAATTTGGGGTTGGATTCTTGAAATAACCGCCGGTTGATAGCAAATTGATCAGGTTTTCTTTTACGGCTTAATCTGGGGAGGCAACAACTATTTCTTTTGTTTGTTTAAAGCAGTAAAAGTGGAGTGATGCAACAATGTCTCATGGTCTAAGTATTGAATTTGCTGCCAGGTAAAAACTCCCTTTGTTGGGGACATCGCTGTAGCTGGTACACTTTAGCTCACAACAAAGCAGGAATTAGATAAAGCCATTGTTGAATGATGTACTTGGAAACTTTGACCAAGGTTCAGGGCAAAGGAAATGGTTGGCCGACCAATCAAGAATGAACTATTGTGAAATCTTGTAAAACCTTGCGAAATCTCGTTAAACCTTGCGAAATCTCGTAAAACCTTGTGGAATCTCGTAAAACCTTGCGAAATCTCGTAAAATCTTGTGGAATCTCGTAAAACCTTGTGAAATCTAGAATCGGATGCACAAGCTCTAAAATGGTTAATGAGTACCCCAGAACAATCTGGACGATTTGTTCAATGGGTACAACGTGGTACGTTTAAAATAAGGAAACTGGACGGCATTGTAGGTTCCATAACTAGATGGACCACTAGTGTCTGATAGACGTCATTCGACGGCTTCAAGTTACGATGTATGTACAAAGTCGACGTCCATATTTGTTTCTATGGCAAGAACATCGGCTGTTTGCATTTTGATGTTGGGACTGTTGAATCCTCCGACAGAAGGCAGCTGGTTTTGATGTTTACTTTAGGCAGCAAGGATTAACCGGATTTTCTTGAGCGCTGAATTATTGAGTTATATTTATGACTCATTTTATTCAAGCAAGCGAAAGGAAATATAACGCGTGAATTTGGTCATCCATGTTGATGGAATCGCCATAAGGGTGTAGCAGACGTTGCTACTATCAACTAGTGGTCCATCTTTGTCTGCGCTGGTCTTTTATCATGGCTGCTTGATTAAACTCAAAAAGGAATCGCGAGTTGTGTGCACTACCAAATTCTCGCTTCTTCTCGTGTCTTTCTTGCCCGCTAACATTTTGTGCAAGATCAACTGAGCGGAAACCGTTTATCAGCCTTGGAAGCCGGTACACTTTCTCGAAGAAAAAGGTTCGCCAAGAAAAACAGAAGTGAATGGAATTTACATTTTAAAACCTTTGAACTGTAAATTTGTATAAAAAAAAATTATGATGAATGGCATGCAGCCTCAACATCAGCTGCTCTAATCCAAGGATATTGCAACTCTGCAATAAAAAAACAAATGGACCTAACAGCTATAAAATAGCTTCCATTTTGCTAAAAAAAAAAGGAAAACCAACGTGAGCCAAAACTCTTGAACAATAGGATTCATTCTGCTAGCAGGCTGTCCAATAAAATGAATTTAGAACTGCGAGGAAACCCCTTAATGGTAAGTTAATGAAAAGGAGAAGACATGGCCGATGATTGGAAATTTGGACCAATTTCTCAGCGAAGATGACCACTTGAAGGGTTTCTTTATTTTTTTTTGTATTTTTAATTTTTTGGTTCTCGGGACTAAAAAGCTCGGTACTTCCAGCCTAATTCATCATCAAATTGTAAATAGCTACCCAGAGCCATTTTAACCAATGGGCTAAAAGGGCTGCAGCTCCAGGGTGCCACGCATCGAAGTGCACCAAGCGCCTACTATAAAGCGGCTAATAAATCATAAAAATGATTTTTTTTCAATTATGAGAAGATGCAAGGGACGCATGATATTTTAAGCCTGTTGAGTTTACATTTTTACCTATTGTGATAAAATAAATCAGTTCTTGCTTCGATTCTGTATTGAAAGCACTTTTTTTCTGTGTTTGGCTGGAAAACACAAACAGAACGTTGTTTTTTTCCATTGGGTTTTCACAAACCAACTTAGAAGAACCCATCCGTAGTGATCGGCACGGATCATTACGGATCACCACATACCTTTTGTATGTACGTGCGATGCATCACCCATACACGTGTTGTAATTCAAAATACAAGCGTCGTCACTTAAGCTCAATAGAAATGCACGTTTAAACCGTAGCCGTTCAAAATTGATGCCTAACGTCGAATTTGGCGTTGTCGAGACGCGAAAAAGAAACGTCAATACAGCGTAATAGCGAATTTTGTTTCCACTCGAGCACCTCCGTTGGTCGCCTTTTTTGGAATTGCAATTTGTGGCGCAGGTAGAGTGAAAGGCACTCAACCAAATAAAGCAATATTCTGCTGCAGAATAGCAAGTTGACTGTAGTGAGAAGTGTATTTACTTAGCTGTTGGAAATTTCCTTCTTCGGGGACGACTTCTTTTTCTCAGTGTGTTTACTTTAGTGTTGTGTATAGAAAAGTGAAGAAATTTCCCACAGGTGCAGTTCTTGCTGGCGAATAGATACCCATTTTGTTGAGCTGGGACTACTAAACGATCCCATCGACTTGTGTACAAGTACATTGCTTGTCAAATCCACTTTTATTGATGACAGCTGATTTGTAGACGGTTTGTAAAGCAGGATGTAATGTGATTGGCGAAGAAGTAATTTGTTTTTTTTTGTGTGTGAAATTGAGGTTTAGTTCTGTGGTAATTGGATTTAACAGTTTGTTTTTGTTTGTTCGATCGGGGCCGAATTTTAGGGCCCGTCTTCTGGGGCCCATACGGTAAGTCGATAACCAGTGATTACCTTGTATTCATTGACTTATCAAGTATAGCAGAATCTCTGGTGGGTCGGGACATTTGATCGGGTGACGTTTTATCGAATTTTGTAATTTTGTAATTTGACCGAAAACCGGATACTTTTTATTGAAAATGTCACCATGATGTTCTGTTTGGTAGCCAATTCTGAACTAAACAAGCCTGGTTTCGAAATTTATCGAAGTATTTTTGATATCGAAGTAATAAAATTTAGAGTGAATCTGGCATCCATTTTTGTTGAAGTCGTCCACTGGTGGCGCTATAGTCTGTTTCACAAAACTTATGACAAACTCCCATTGGCTATTGACCTGTCAGCAGCCATTACATCATTGTTACACGTGCACAATTGAAAAGTAGTGCAAAAAATGCACTTATTCGCCACAAGAAGACGGTTGATCGACAATAGCACCAATAGCGACTATTTTTAAAGCAACCTTGACCGGTTAGCCCGGTCAAGGTTCAGTTTTGGACCCACTTTCGGTTTAGTTTTGGACCCACTTTCGGTTCCAGTTTCTAATTCTTTTTCTGGCTACTTTAAATATGTTCAATTTTAAAC
>JAQFXT010002381.1:0-12396 GCA_034683725.1 Strigamia crassipes
AATTAGTCCTAAAAATAGTTCAATTAGTCCTAAAAATAGTTCAATTAGTCCTAAAAATAGTTCAATTAGTCCTAAAAGTAGTTCAATTAGTCCTAAAAATAATTCAATTAGTCCTAAAAATCACTTTAGCTGTCTAAAATCCTATCATTTCGGTCTAAAAATAACTTTTAATGCACAGAAAAATTTAATCCAGACCTAAAACCTTCAACAAACGCCTAAAACCAATTGATTCCAAGCCAAAAATTATTTAAAAAATGCATAAAAATCCATTTTAGTCCATAAAAAAAATTATTTCGCTCCAAAATTCGCGTCTTGTGTATAAAAACAACCCACAGAATCCCAAAAAACTCATTTTCCCAGCGTCTAAAACCCAACCACAATAGAATCAAACGAATGTCCAAAAGGACAATAAAACTTTTCATTGCATTCAATTCAATCCAACAATACCAACAGGTTATTAAACGCTCCAATTCGAGGCACCGCGCTCGCTGCGAGCAAACCCAAAGTCCACAGTACACACTATGGCCATAAAGGGTTAATGGCCAATTAAGCTTGTGATGATAAAGTTATTACCCGATGGATGAGTGGAGGCCAATGGGATTACCCCTTTACACACCACCAATTGCCAGCCAAATGCCCCTAATGGCATTCGGCTCGGCCGCCATCTTGAATCCAATGAATTATAGCTGCACCAATCTCAGGTGTAATCACGTTCCTTCTACACCCATTATTTGTTTCCTTTTTTCGTTCCGCGTCCCCTTTTTCCTCACTTACTCTTCAAGGGAGACACATTGGTGACCACTGACCACGCAAGAAAAAAAAAGAAACTAAAGTGCCATTACGTGTTTCATGTTCCATTCATTTGTCCAATTGAAACAATGCTTTTCACTCTGTTTCGCCCGCTTTTCCATTCATTTTTCCACTCATTTTTATTACGCGAGTTCAAATTATTGCCACCGGATGGCGCGCGGTAATTATCGCGATGCATCATTTCCATTTGGTATAGGGATAGGGATAGGGATAGGGATTGTCTTTGAATATCTCGACTTTTGTTCTTGATTAATGAAAACAGTCTTGGCAAAAATGCTTTTTTTCACTTGTTTCGCAGATTACGGAAATTAAGCGACGAATTGCGACAGGATGGTGCAGTTTTGCGTGAAAGATTTCTTCGATTTACGACTTCGTTGAACGATAAAGCAGCGGCTTCCTACATTCATCAAGACATAAAAGTACAAGAGCTTTTTCCTGTTTTAGATTTATTCCTTGGAAACATGCTACCACACTAGTAGCCTTATCTTAAGACTTAAGGTTGAAAACTGGTCGACTTTGGGATCGAATTAACGTTGAATAGCTCAGAGATACAAATATACGAGAGCTGTGTCATTTAGTGCAAAAAACCAACAACTTAGTAAAATTTAGCCGTGCAAGGCACCCGGGCCCCGAGTTGTTCACGGAGCCCCGGGTTTATACATGGGGCCAGCAAAAGTAAAGCGAAAAAAAAATTAAATCTACAAAAACAAAAAAACGAAATGAAATCACTCAATAATTCAACAAATAGGAAACCCACAATTCTTTTCGCAGCCGGGCCCCATTTTGGAGAAGTTTGGCCCTGGCCGGGCAACACCGGTTCAAAATAATAACTACTACCCAATAGTTACCAAGTTATTTTCTACTAATGTCCTCTTGTGGCAGTTAGGTGCATTTTAAAACTATATTTCTATTGTGCATTTGTAGCCGATGGGTTAAGAAAATCAAAGAGGGCCCATTTTTGGGGCCTTAATTTAAAAAAAAAATATATATTTTTGAACGTTTTCTAGTTTTTTAATTCAAGGGCCCTTGTGCTGATAATGGGCCCAGAAAATCAAAGAGGGCCCATTTTTGGGGCGTTAATTTAAAAAAAAATATATATTTTTGAACGTTTTTCTATTTTTTTAATTCAAGGGCCCTTGTGCTGATAATGGGCCCTTGTGCTGATAATGGGACAATACGGTAGTGTGACGGTACCGGCATGAAATGATAATCATAAGGAAACCCATAGGGCCCATTCGAGAAGAATTGATGCAGAATCCGTGCTCAATCAGCGCGCTTTGCTATACAATTGCCATTATAAGTCGTAACATAAAACGATCAAACAAAACTATCGTACGATGCCTAATTTTAATCGTGTCGTTGTTAATCATCATCGCTGCACCGTGGAAATAAAACGTGCGCGGAAAGTCAATTTACGGTTCGCCGTGTCGTTTTACGACGGCTCAATTAAGAGCGCGCGCAGCATCCGCCCACTCACCTCTCTCAATCTGCATATTTAGTGAATCGACATCTGAGCATGCGCACCAATTAATTGCTGCTCGTTCCAAAGGGCCATCAGGTCGGTCGTGTCACCAATCACTTTTTCCATTTTTTCTTCCTCGTTTCGGAGGTGAAATGGAGGAAAAGGTGGCAATTTGTGATAATTTTCTTCTTTTTATTACTCTTTTCACTTTAGAGTGGAAAAGATTTTACGAGTTTAAAATATGCTTTTTATAATAAAACGTCATGTTTTAGAAGCAATTTAAAGTTTTGCTTCGTGGAATTTGATGGAGGAAAGTTGTTAACCATTTTCTTTTACTTCGCTTTCAGGAAATCATTTCATTCCAAATACGCTGCATAGGAATTTAAAATAGGCCTTTTTCTCGATTTAATTAGTGCAAAAAGAAAATTTTTGTTTTTGTTTTTTTATGGAATTTAAAAATCTTTTTGTTTTCCTTGGATAATGGATGCTGCGCGCTTTTGCTTCCCTGCATTGCTCGGATGCATTGCAGCGCAGTTAAATACGCATTATCAATATTCTAGATTTTTAAATGAAAAATAAAAATTAAAAAAAAAGTTAAACAAAAGAAATTATCAACCAATTAAGTAATAATCAAAACCAAAAATTAAAAAAAAAAAAAAATTAAAAAATTGCCCCGATTATTTATTTATTTTTTTTTTCTTTTCACTAATCACAAAGTGCCAATTAAAACGAGCAACGAAATGACAAAAAATCACTTAAAAGCAAAACGCAATCATTAATTCTCGACAACAACAACAGTAACTCAAAAACGTCATGTCTCACCAATTAAAATCGAATCATTCCCCCCTCTCTCCCCCCCCCCCCCCCATACAAAAAAAAAAAAAAAAAAAAAAATGGCGAAAAATTTATTTCACCGAATTTTCAATTCAATTAAAAAACGAATAAAACCATTTTTCTTCATCTAAAACACATTTAAATTTGCAACGTAACTCGATTCAATTGCAGCGCAATAGCAGATTTTAATTTCCAATTAACAACTGATTCCGTTTCACGGGCGGGCTTTTACCCCCTGACGTCATAAATTCTCAAATGCAGAAATGGTTTTAATTTTGGCGCCCTCTTCGGGCGGATCGGCGCACCTGTCACGGATTATAAATGATGCTATTCGTTGATTGGTCCAAATTGAATTCGGTCTCGAAGGACAAACAAAGATTTCTTTTCTCTCTATAATGACACCCAAACTCACTTATCCCCTTAAGTAATAGATTTCTCTCTTCTCTGCTCGTCGCTTCCCCATCGTCCACTACTGCGCGTGCGTGCAATCATTTCTGCTCCCTATTGATTTGCAATGTCTGCTGCCACGTCAATTACCCATTTATCTTGTAATCCATCAATATTTCTCTCCCTTTTCTACTTTATTTCCAATAAACTCCCGAATCGTGTCACGTGACAACAAAATCACTTAATCCGATTTAATTTTACGCTGCGACACCAGCTGGTGACAAAATTGACGAAATTATATAGGGCCCAAACGTACCCATCGATCAAAATTAACATTAAAAATTTTTTTTTTCGAGATGTAGGGCCCGAGCCCCGCACTTTAAAAATTTTTTAAATGATAATTTTGATTGATAGATATTTTGGTGCCCAGGGTCCGACTAGGTCAATGGATTTTGCGATATCAACTGGTGACAAAATTGACAAAATTCTGCGGGGCCCAAAAACACCCGCCAATCAAACTTAACATTAAAAAAAAACTTTTTCAAGCTGTGGGGCCCGGACTTCGCCCCTTAATTTAAAAAAAAATTTAACAGACGAGTCATTTTGGGGTCCGTAGACCTTTTGGCTTTTCGAGTTCTACGTTGCGAGCCCAACTGGTGACAAAATTGACAAACTTCTACGGGGCCCAAAAATACCCATTTAAAAAAAAAAACTTTTTTTTTTAATGTGTGTGTGGGGCCCGGGCTCCAAATCTTAAAAAAAAATTGTTTATGCTAATTTTGATTGATGGGTATTTTTGAGGCCCCAGATTTTTAATTAGCAGCCCGGGGCCCTGCGCGGTAAACTTAGTTTCTCGAGTTTAACGATGCGGCATCAACTGGTGACAAAATCAACAAACTTCTGCAAATCCCAAAAAAAGCCGTCAATCAAAATCAACATTTTCAAAAAAAGTAGGGCCCGGGGCTCCACCCCTTAATTTTTTTTAAAAAAAATTCTAAATGACGAGTAATTTTCATGTATGGGCCCGGGGGCCCGGGGGCCCTAGTCAGTAAAATGTGTTTTTCGAGTTGATTTATTCAATGGGTTCGAATGGATGGAAGAGGTTGCAGTCGGCTGTCACGTGGCTAATTAAACGGGGCAATTAACATGGCCTGCAACAACCCTTGGCCCATTTGTCGATTCAGGGACTTCTGTATTTGACACGAGGCGGCATGTCGAGCATAGAGAGGAAAGAGGATAAAAGGCGCGGGATCGAGGGTCAATTCCTTACAAAGCACTAGTCCGAGAGTAAAACTAATCAGCGACAGAAGCAGTCGAAGCAGTCGAGCCGAGCGCGAGACGAGTTAAGTTGAGTTAAGTATGGGGTGCATAGGAAATTTACGATTCGGCAGTAAAAGCCAACAGCCCAAGATCACGAATTATCCGTATTGGAAGGAAGGAAGACCCGGATGTGCTCTGAGAAGAACAACTTGGAACTTTTCTCTGTCTCACTCGATCGATAGCAAGAGACAAGAAATGATCCCTTATTTCTTCCTGGTTCAAAGTGATGTTAAAATTGGCCGAGCGAGGCAATGTCAATACGGTCTGTCAGAATGGAATTACTCTTCGGATCAATTTAATCAACATTTTTAATTCGAATTATCGATTTTATCCACAAATATCGAAGTTTGTTTCTGGTAGTTTTTAGATTTTTTTTTTTTCTAAAAGTATCGATTTTTTTGGGTTCTTCATAGAAAAATATCGATTTTTATGGGGATTTTTCCTCAAAAAATATCGATATTTTGGGTTTTTTTTCTGAAAAATATCGATTTTTTTTTCGAAAACATCAATCTATCAATTTAAAAAAATTTAAAAATCGATGTTTCTTTAGTTTTTTTAGACTTTTTCCCACATAATATCGATTTTTCCTTGGTTTTTCAATAGTTTTCTGAAAAATATCGATTTGTCTTTAATTTATCACAATTTTTCGATAAATATCAATTTTTTTCTTTGGTTTTTCAAATTTTTTTTCGAAAAATATCGATTTTCTCTAGTTTTTCAACATTTTCCCCTAAAAAATCGATTTTTCTATGGTTTTTCAATTTTATTTCGACAATATCGATTTTTGCTCGATTTTTTCTTTCTTTTCTTCTTAAAATACCGATTATTTTCCCTTCAAATAACAGAAACAAAGAACCAATCGTCGAAAAACGTCAATAACTACAACGTACTCGATATCCCTCCAACTTACCGATATTTAACCAAAAAATCAAAAAAAAAAACTACAAAAAAAAACTACAAAACACTCCCAAAATTCCAATTACCTCTCAATTTTCCCAAACTGATTCAAAATGTTATCCAAATCATCACAATCACCATCGATTTCTAATAAACCGATATCGGAAAAAATAAAATAAAATTAATGAGGAATTATCACCATAGCAACCGGACGATTTGCATCCTAATCCCCAAACTCAACAGACATTTTACTCAATCCCTTTCTTCCTCAACATCGACTCCCGAGAACACCGAGCGCCACTTGATTGGCCTAAAACTAATCTTAAACGATCCCCCCACCCCCGCATTTCGTCACCCTCCACAAAAAAATTACTTCCGCCAATTTTTACAACTCCCGCCATTTTTTTTTTTTTGGTTCCGTGTGAAAAATGAGCAAAAATCAGAGTAATCTGTTCATCGGACCCGGGAGACGCGACATCAAAGAACAATTGGTTACATTTACGCACTCCGGTTCCGCCATTTTTATTTTTTAAAATTTTTTTTATTTGAAAATTTTTTAAAATTTTTTTTTTTGGGTGTGAATTCAGACGGTTGACGTTTGGTGGAGCTCGACATAATTTGATTCGTTCCTTGTAGGACGAGTTTGATTCGCGGCTCGCTTGTTTCAATTATCTGTGACCCGCACGTCGAAATTGGTGTTTGCGCATGCGCGATGATTAAAGACGGTTTTCATTGATTCCGCGTTAAATATTTGTGTATATCTAGTGGTTCCACAAGTTTTTCCTCATTTGTCATCTTTAATTTACATTTTAAACCAAAAAAAAAAAATGATTAAATAAGAAAAGAAAATAAATGGCGGCTTGTGTTGAGTTTTTATTTTTTTGAATTTTTTTTTGTATAAAATTTATATTTTATATAAAAAAAAAAACATTCATTTGGAAGTTGGAAAAGCGAATGCAGAAGCTGCAATTCGCCGAAAAACGTGGGAAATAATAATCATAGAAGTTGTTGGACTGTGAAGCCACCTTTCATTCGCCGGGCGGAGCTTTATCCCATTCCTCGTTTCAACGCCACAAATTGTCGGCAGATGGCGGCTAGCCAATTCCATTTTCTACTCTGATGAGCTGTTAATGCCATTTTAACATCACATTGTTCCACCAAAAAAAAAAAAAAAAAAAAAATTCCTCTAAATAATATTCATTTTTCATTTTTTTTTTTTAAAAAAAAAAATAAATTAAAAAAAAAAAATTTTCTAAAAATTTCAAAACTCCATAACAACATCTCCCGCGCACATCATTCAGGCTGTCAACAAAGCGCTTGTGCACCGCAATCCGAACGAATGAGCAAAAAGAAAAACGTTTATCAAAACAAAACACAAATCTGAATAAATTGTTTCTGGTCGGTGGAAAAAAGAGTTAAATTGATGCGATGTTTGTGCATATAAATGGCAGTGAGGAATATCGTTTAACGTGTTGGACAAATGCGGATATTGTGTATTAAAATTTATATTCACGAGCGAGAATTCCATAAATAAATGAACGAACGTGAACAAGTTCGGTACACCATCGGGGTACCTGTGGGATAATAAATTCCAATAAACAAATCCCGAGCAATTCCCGCGCTGGGAAATGATGTCAACAAATTGCGGATTGAAATACACGAATTTCGTGCGAGTTTCGGTCTCCACGACACAAAAAAATGTTCGAAAAATATTTAAATTTATTTCTTTTTCCCTTGAATTTATAAATTGGATAATAAAAAATTAAATTACGAAATAAAACTGAAAAATTAAAAAATTACACGGTTCAATTATTAGAATGATAATTAACATAATTAGGCTGTTAAAGCGCCGTTTCTTAATTTTTTTATTGTTATTATTATTATTAATTTTTTTTTTTTTTAGTGAAATTTTCCTACTTTGAAATAGCAATTAAACCGAGCAGAAACTGTAAATGAAACAACGGGCGGAAGCTTTGAAGAGAATTTCATCAAAAACAGGAAATAAAGCGAAATTATTTATTTAAGAAAGAGGAAAACGTAAAAAAAAAAATAGATAATTTCCACATTGGATAGTAAGATATGAAATATGTCTCCATTTAAATTCTAATTTTAAAACATTTAAAATTAAAATTAAATTTTTTTTTTTCGATGTGTGCGAGAGCACGGGAAATGAGTTCCAGACCGGCGGCTTAAGACGACGCTTGGGCGGCCGCGATGAGACAAATTTCCCGTGCGCACAATTCGGTTAAATTCTATAGCGATTTTTATAGTAAAATAACCGATTTCATATAGATGACTGCTTAAACTATGTAAACACGAGAAAGTTAATTTTCCAATAAGGAAATACATTTTTTTTATTAAAATGAAATTCACAAATTCAAATTAATTTCACAAATTAAATTTCTAAGCCTATTTGCATCCATCATCCCACACCCTTCGTTTTTAATTAATTATAGAAGCTTATCTACCCCTCTATTATTACAAACCCCTATGTTATTACAATATTTTTCTATTGAAATTCGCCTACTATTGAAAACAACAACAATTCCCATCCAGTTCAATTTATTCATTTTATTAAAATTTTTTTGTTTTTAAATTTTTTTTTGAATTTATCTAAATTTTTCATCATTTTATCTCACATTAGTCTAAATGGGAATACCATTCCCCTACTTTTAATTCCCATCTCATTCCGTGTCCCCAATTTCCCCATTTTAGCCTCTTTTGTCCCCACATAAAAGGGAGCAAAATCTCCCTCATTTTCCACTTCAATTTAGGGCTGTATAGTTTGAATTAAATACTTTGAAAAGTTAGTTTCACTTTCTCATTAAATCTCGCATTTAATGTAATTTGTCTGCCACGATAATTTTTTATTTTCAGATTTCTTTAATAAATTTCATAAAATTGTATGAAATTTTAACAATTTTTTTTATAGTTTTTACAATTTTTACTAAAATGTGTGAAATTTTAATAATATTTTATGAAAATTTATGGCATTTTTCCAATATTTGATAAAATTTTATGAAATTTTATGACATGATATAAAATTGTCAGAATTATTTGTGACATTTTCAGAAATTTTTAGTATTTTTGTGACATTTTAAGAAATTTTTAGTATTTTTGTGACATTTTATAAAACTTTTAGTATTTTTGTGACATTTTATGAAACTTTTACATACTTTGTGACATTTCATAAAACTTTCACATACTTTGTGACATTTTATAAAATTTTCACAAACTTGTATAATATTTTCCGTCCTTATAAAATTTTCACAAATTTTTGTCTTTTCCATCTTTACAAAATTTCATAAATTTTTCAATTCTGATAAAATCTCATTAGCTCTTCAAATTTTATAACGCTTCGTGCAATTTTCACAACCTTTTATGAAATGTTGACAAAATTTGATACATTTTTCACAATTTTCAATAAAAATTCTCACAAAGTTTACAAAATTTGATGAGATTTTTTACAATTTGTACAAAATTTAATGCAACTTTCACAATTTGTACAAAATTTGATGAAACTTTCACAATTTCTACAAAATTTAATAAAAATTTTCACAAATTGTACAAAACTTAATGAATATTTTCACAATTTTTACAAAATTTCATAAAAAAATTCACAATTTTTACAAAAATTCCAAAACCCATTTTCCGACCCATATACTAAACCCTAATCTTAATACAACAAACGACTCATTTCCCTCAAACGAAAAAAAAAATAGACAAGGTCAGCCTACACCAGTGACGATACCTGCGTCAAACTCCCGTCCGACCAAACCGTTGCCATGGAAACCGCATCCGACCCGAGATACGCGCCACCGCGTACGAATTACAATCTTACGAGCAGCGCACAATAGCCTCATCATTCGAGGCTATTTCGAGAAAAGCAAAGAACGAGCACAATTTGACGGCTTAAGATGATTTACACACAAAAGATAAAAAAAAAAATCAAAAACCAAAACGAAACGACATTCAATTATTGAAATTTCAAATTAATTAAAAAAAAAAAAAAAAATTTTTTAAAAAATAATTTTTTTTTTTGAGTCACGGAAGTTGGTTGAAAAATGAAGGAACAATGGAGCGTTGGTTGTTTTGTTACACGGATGCCACTCTGTTTGAGTGGCAGCGATTGCCAGACGAGAGAATGGTGGATTGGGAGGGGGAGTTTACACGTGCCATTTTAGCTTGACAGCGCCCCGAACCATCTCCAGGTAATGGCGTGGGTGGTACCTGAACCCGTCAAACTATGGTGATGGTGAGGTGAGGTGAGTTGAGTTGAAGCTCACGCACGAAACTATTTGCAAAGTGCCAACCACGCGAAAATACACAATTAGTTTTTCTTTCTTCGAATAAACTTGTTGTTGGTTTTTTTTCGGTTTATTTAGATTTTTTTTTTTTTTTTTTTAATTATTTATTTATTAATTTGGTAATTGTTTTGAAATTTTATTTGGATTAAATCGTATTTTTTTCACATAATTGTGTACGATATTGCAAATGTTTACACAATTGTATACACAATCGCAAATTATTACAGAATTGTGTATAAAATCGCAATTTTTCGTTCTAAATGTCTATGAAATCGCATGTTTTGTTCCAAAGTTCAACGAAATCACAATTGTGTTAAACTATAATTAAATCTTACAATTTTTTTTTAACAGAAATTTCAATAAAGTTGCAATGCTCAATTAGAAATACGTATAAATCGCTATTTTTTGTAATGGAAATTTCAACAAAATCTCAACTTTTTATAAAAATTTCAACAAAATCGCAATTGTTAATGAAAATTTCAACAAAATACGCAAATTTTTAATAGAAATTTTTATAAAATTGCAATTTCTTGTTCCGAATTTCTACAAAATCGCAATTTCTTGAACCAAAATAACACAAAATCGCAATTTCTTGAACCAAAATAACACAAAATCGCAATTTCTTGTACCACATTTTCACAAAACCGCAATCTTACTTACAAATTTTTGTATTAAATCGCAATTTTTGCACAAATTTTCTCAAAATCCCAATATTTTAATAGAAATTTCAACAAAATCCCAAATTTTGTTTCAAATTTCTCCAAAATCGCAATTTTTGTTACAAATTTCAACGAAATCGCAATTTTAATTCCAAATCCCACCAAAATCGCAATTCCATCTTCCAAATTCTACCAAAATCGCAACTTTCCACCCAAACTTCCAAACCTAACTTCAACTCCTAATTTAAAAAAATAAATAAAATTATCTTCATTTCTCCAAAATCTATCGCATCATTCCAGAAACCCCCTCACGCACTTTTCCCCAATCCCACTCCAACTTCATCTCCACTTTCTCCTAATGGCGTGTAAAGAGTAACTCGAGTTGGTAAAACTTTTGTGGTCATCATCTGCCTTGAACAAATAACCGTTTTCCACGCCATTCAATTTGATTGCGCTCACATCTAGTCCTCTTTCCCTACATAAAAACATCAAATCCCCATATTTATTATCCCGTAAAAACAAAAAACCCTCAAAAAAACCAAAAATTTTCCACTTTTAATCGATTTTCCAGCGCCAAAAAACACAAATGCATTTTTTTATTTCTTTTTATTTCTTTTTATTTTATCAACGCACGTGTGAGCTGATGGATGACAGGTGCAGATGGTTGTCTTGGCAACCGCATCCGGGTGAATTGTGGCCGCTAAAGTCCAGTCTGTCAATCGGAACGTCACCGAGCCGCGAATGGATGTTTTGAGGCATCAGCAACGGCCATTACTAGTCGAGAAAAATGGTTGCCATGGGAACAGTTTTACGCATCAATTTCTACATTTTATAACGGCGTAAAACACATAACATCTATTTTGGATGAAAAACTCTAAACATTTCTTATACCTTTTAACATTTTCCTTCGCCGTTATTCTTTATTTATTCGTCTGGAATAAATAAAAAACGGCAAAGAAATAAAAATTTTCAAATTGCCCGCCATTTTGCGACGTCATGATGATAAAAATCGCTTTTTTTTTAACGCATTGTTTCGTGATATTTTAATGGAATCAAACTGGAGACTTGTGATTTAGAAGTATGTTAAACACAGAGAAAAAAATCACAAAAATTGTGTATGAGATTTTGAAATCCTGTTGAAATCCTGAAGATTTCAGAATTTCAGAAAGATTTATCAAGATTTCAGGAAAATTTCTCAAGGTTTCAGGTGAATCTCGTTAAAAATTTTAATCGATTTTATGTATTTCCAGATTTCCAAGATTTCTAAGATTTCCAAGATTTCTAGAATAGTAGGATGTCAGAGATTTGCTAGCGATTTGAGGGCTTTGCTGTGGAATTGAATATTTTAAGGACTTTCTGTGCATTTGAAAATATCAGGTTTTTGCTATAGATTTTCAGATTTAAGGCGGATTTCTTTATAGATTTTGCTACAAATTTTGCAACAGTTAGAAGATTTCAAGGATTTCTAAGATATCCAGAGGGTTCTAAAATTTATAAGATTTCCAAAGAATTTATAAGATTTCCAAAGAATTTCTAGAATTTCCAAAGAATTTCTAGGATTTCCAAAAAATTTCTAAGATTTCCATAAGATTTCTAAAATTTCCAGATAATTTTCAGGATTTTCACAGAATTTCTAAAATTTCCACAGAATTTCTAAAATTTCCACAGAATTTCTAAAATTTCCACAGAATTTCTAAAATTTCCACAGAATTTCTAAAAT
>JAQFXT010002382.1:0-12388 GCA_034683725.1 Strigamia crassipes
TACTACAAAATATCGCAAAATACCGCAATGTAGCAAAATACCGCAATATCGCAAAATCCCGCAATATAGCAAAATATCGCAAAATATCGCAATATCGCAAAATACCGCAAAACCACAAAATACTGCAACACCATATGGCACCTACGCCATGTAGTACCCGTCCACACACACAAGCTTATATTAAAACTGCAGTGTACAGTCAAATCAAAGCTCAATCATCTCGACCACATTGACTACATACCTGATAGTAAACCATTTGAGGCATATTGATGTCAGGAGAGAATATTAATGGCGTTGTCTGTCCAGGTTCACAGTCTAACGTGAAATAATTTCTGTATTCTTCAAAAGTTGATGCCATAAGAGCTTTGTTTGAATCTTGGTAATCTCTTAATTTCCATTCACAGTATCTTCCAGCTAAAATTAAACATAATTTATTTGATTTCTAGTACTAGAGTACAATTGACCACCGTAAAGTACCTGCGCTTGGTTTCTGGTAACCCCGCGCATCGGTTGTAAGTCCCGCGTATACTCGATAATTCTAAGTAATAAAGACAAAAATCAAAATCATCAGTAGTAATATAGCGAGCACGCCGAGTAATTGTCAAATAATTAAGTCTGCACGAATCTTATCTGACAAAATCTCTAGAAGAGATAAAAAGTATTGTAATACTTACTCTTCTTTGCTCTTCTGGTTTATTCATGTAACCGCCATCCGGGTCGTCGGTAATGTAAAATGGATTGTATTTGTCTGGATTTGTGCTGTCATCTCCACCTTCAATATAGAACCGGTAAGTTTGTCCATAGTCTACCCATATTTCAGGTGCCATCAACTCGTTGCACCACCAAACCAAAGCGTAAGTTTGTTTCCCTGAAACAAAAGAAATGTCACATTTTTGTTGTAAATACTTTACGTGCGCATTAATACCGGTGTATGCGCTGTAACCCTTGTCCGGTGGTCCGGCCGGTCCCATCTGACAACGAATTTCTTGCGAGTTCTGTATCCTTCGCGGCATGTTCCACGGTCCTAAAGTTCCGCTGTAACCGGTTCCATACGCGCCATATCCAGGCTGTTGTCCATATCCTGACTGTCCGTAGCTTCCTGGAGTGTATCCTGGTTGCCCATACCCTGGTTGGCCATATCCTGGTTGACCATAACCAGGTTGTCCATATCCAGGCTGACCGTAGCCCGGTTGACCATATCCAGGTTGACCGTATCCTGGCTGACCGGTTTGTCCGTACTGTCCAGGTTGCCCATACTGTCCAGGCTGCCCATATTGTCCAGGTTGCCCATATTGTCCAGGTTGTCCAGGTTGTCCATACTGACCAGGCTGGCCATATCCAGGTTGGCCGTATCCAGGCTGACCGTATCCAGGTTGACCGTATCCGGGCTGACCAGGTTGGCCATATCCAGGCTGACCAGGTTGGCCATATCCAGGCTGGCCATAACCAGGCTGACCATAAGTTTGGCCGGTGTATCCGGGCTGGCCGTAACCCGGTTGACCATACCCTGTTTGTCCATAACCGCCGTATCCACCGCCAAGCGGCGTTTGGCAGTTACGCAGTGGCGATCTGTTGAATTCTATGCGCACAGTTTCTGCAAACAAGAGTAATGTTATGGTTTGGTTGTTTAGAATCTTTTGACAATAATCTTATAATAGATAAATTTACCATCAGTTTTCGATGGACCGTGATAAGCCACTTCACGCACATTTAGTGGACCGATAGCGGCAATTACAATTGTAGCTCCAAAGTTGGCAATTGGCCTGTCTTTGTCATCACCTATGCATTATTCAGATTAAAAAAAATATTAAAATCCACATATTAATAGTTGATTGGTCCGATGACGGCTTAGTGACACTTCATTTCTCAGATTGGTTACCGGCGCCATCTCTTGAGAGATTTTACAAGCTAATTACTTGTACCTTGTGTCAACAGTCTGCTAGCTTATAGCAAGGCTTCAGACGCGTAACAATATTTACCGGCATTCAACGGGCGTTGATAAGTCGCGTATGTTATTCCGTTTACACGCTGACCGCTTATAAGCTGAACGTTGTTTTGACCTCCAAGACGCGTGTCTGGACAAACTCCACTATTGCCCGTACACTAAAAAAGACCAGGACTTACAATAGTTTTGTAATCCTAAGATCATTTGTAACGGCAGTTAACTTACAGCTTGCTTCGATTGCAGAAAGTAATCGATGACGTTAACGCGGTTGGTATCGCGCTCGTAGAATGCAACGGCGACGTCTCCATTGATCATTTGATTGCTCATTGGCGCACCGCTGACTCCAAATGCCACCCAGTCATTATCACCCATTTGAGCAGCAAGCCGGATTTGCACTTGATCTCCAAGAGTTTTCCAACTGACTTGAAGTCGACCGCGAAGCAAGGTTTCACAGTTTGGAAAGTCATCCATCAGGCCGGTGCTCATTCCAGGACCCTAAAAACAATATTAATAATAAATATCCACCTACATCTCTGTCCTAATTAGTAACTTACATATTGTTGCTGACCATATCCTGGTCCTAGTTGAGAACTTGCTGGAAAGCCGGACTGGAAACCCGGTTGGTAGACGCCGGGATTATTGCCGGTAAAAGCCGATGTGCCTAATGGGAAATTTGAGCCCGGCAAGTAAGGGCCACTGGGACCCAGGTAGCCCTGTACTCCTTGTAAATTTGGTGGTACATTGGTGCCAATAGGGAAATAAACATGGCCAAAATTTTGATTTGCCGCATAGCTGAACACGCTTAACCAATGGATAGAACTAATGCTGATTTCAGCGGGAAGCTTCAGCGTTAGGTCTCTGCCAGTGTAAGCTTGAAGAGGCTGCGTACTGTAAAATTCCACCCATTTAAGACTTTAAGCCATAAAAATATAAGCCTTTAATAGTACCTTGCTTTTTCATCTGGTATTCTTGTACCTTGAGATGTAGGCTGAGATCCAACACCAACAATAAAATAAGTTTCTAAAAGGATTTAAAAATTAATTAATCAATTTTGTTTAAAATTTGTTTTAATATATATATATTACCTTGTCCAGTGCCATCATAGAAAAACTGAGGCACAAAAATGGTTTTTGAATCAACCACGGTGATGTTGCCGGACCGCACGCCATGGCTCAACCGCGAAAACTCCGGTAAAAGCTGCGGCCGCGGCGGTTGGAAATCTCCAGGAATATAAACATCACCATAATTCATCTGCAATGAATCAGAAAATAAAGCAAAATAAATTATGATAATGTGACCGTCTGGTACCCAGCTGGTACCCGGCAGTCACCCGGCAAAATCGATAACAGAAAGCGCGCTTATGGAACACTGAATAAAGTCATTAAAACCCAAATCAGTGTTCTTTAGCGTGTTTTCTTAAGTGTGTGTTGCGTCCAGCACCCCGTGGTCTTCCCTTAACCAAAACCAAATCAAAACCAAATCAAAACCAACCGTAAACTGTCTATCCCAAACACATAGCCATTTGATATCGGCAATCCGGCGTCCAGCTGGCAATTTAATAACCAGATCCTCGGACTTATAGGCTCTCAGGGGGTCTTCTCTGCAATTTTTAATCCAAATTATTATTTATTATTAACATTTAAATAGAGTTTCCTAACTTACGTGCCCCTTTCATTGAGCATCTTAAATCCTTGAACACTGGGCTGTGCAGTGGAGCCCGCCCAAAAATATGCATCTAAAATTAAAATTAAAAAAAAAAAAAAAAAAATCATTATAAATATATAATTTTTATTATGATATTATTTCACCTCCTTGTCCATCGTAACTAAATCCTTTGAGAAAAAACGACGATTCGTCCACAGCGAACACATCTCCTTGTACACCGTGCGCGAACGTTCTTAGTCTTCCTATGGATCGTCCATAGTATTGGTTTTGTAACACCGGCGATTGAGTTCCAACACCTGGAAAAATGAAAACAACACTTTGATCGAGTACATATTAAATAGGAAAAAGGTTATTTTCGAGTTACGCGAGCGGTTGGAGGAAATAAATAAGGAAAAATATCGTTCCTGTGACCTAGCACACTATACTTGACTGAATCGTGGCACGACTAAGTAACGCGAGATATTTATTTAAATCTAAATCAAAATCAGACGTTTTTAAACCAAAAAATCATGGCCGAATAAATTATATATGTCGAAACAACTTGCGCAACACATTTACACATCTTTTTTCAGCCGTTTTTATTACATTTCGCTTTTTATTTATATTATTTACGGAAAAAATATAGAGAAAACGCAATTTTATTTAACACCAGTTGGTCCGCGAACAAGTTAAGGTCAACTTTGAGTGCAATGACCTCAAGTTGAAATCATTAAAATTATTTTTCGTGTTGTTTTAAATTTTCAATTAAAAATGTTGATATTTGCCAATTTACCCGTAAAAAAATCATTAAATTAATAAAAATATATAAAATTTAATTTAATTTGAAAAAAAAAAAAAAAAAAAAAAGATTAATTCACGGATGAATAAGCACGAAGAGGAAAACATTAAATCCCATTGAAATATCTTATCGACCGATGTTAACACATTTGCAGAGCTAAAAACAACAAAAAATCAACAACAAAACAGCACCGAAACATCCAACCCGAAACAAGAAAACCATAAATTCACCTAACCCCGTTTCCAACTCCACTTCCGCTTTGCATCATGGGTGCAGGTGTTTGCATACTTTATTTAACAATAGCAACAACTCATCAGCCATTTTCAATGTTGAAATCTCGCCCCATTTAATTTAAAATTTTAAAATTTAATTTAAAAGAAATTATTTTTCAACGAGTTGGCGCCATTTTTGGTCACAGCACTAAACAAAACAAAAAAAGGCGTTTCCATAGCGATTTGGGAGAAAAACAGCAAAACAAATCGATTTATGTCGATTTTTCGTCGTTAAGTTATTGTTGGAAGTGTTTTTTTGTTAAGGGCGGGGTGTGTGCAGCCATTAGACACCGGTTTGGGAGTCGGGACGTTGTGCGTTTGTGTTATGAGGGGAAGTTGTGGTAGTTGAGAGCGAAATTGGCGTTGAAATTAAACACGATGCGCTGCATTGGCGAGGGTTAGTTTACTCACCTTGAATGAGGTATAAGAGGAGTAGACAGGCAATTGGCATGATGAACAAAACCGAGTTAGCTGATCCAGTCCAACGCCCAAACCAAGTTGTATACACCTGCTGACGCTCACCTGGATGACGTCAGGAATTCCTCGCTTAAAACCGGTTTGCTGCCACCAATCCCAATAGTTTGCGTGAGGTTTGCTAATGCGAAAGATCTCGTCCTCAGACCTCTCGAGTGCTGCTTTGGGGGAGTGTATTGCACTTCCGGTGGCGTTTTGTTTTTAAAATAATTAAAAATGAATAATTTAAGTAAAAAAAATTTGATTAAAAAAATTTTATTTTAGTTGTTTTTATTAGTGGGAAGTTTTTTTTTTTTTTGTGGGTTTATCGTTTTGTGTGTTTGGCCGGAAGTTTGGGCGATTGGCGGCCGCCGCTAGTCGACTGTGGGCGGCATGAATGCACGAACTCCGTCGGTTTGACATCACGTTCTAAATTTGTTGAATATTAAATTACATAATTTAAAAAAAGTGAAATGATGATTTGAAATATCATTTTTTATTGTTTTAACGTATTATTAAAGGGTTTTATGTTGGTGAAATATGTTTTTGGATGTGGGATTAGGGTTTCCTTCTCAACTGTGAATGTAATTGTCTTGTTTCAGTCGAGTGCCCTGTTGACATTGAAAATTTTATTTTCACACAATGAATCGCGGAGTTACCGTATAAATAATTCAAAACTTTAAAAGAAATGATCAATGTATAATATTTTTTTATTTCATAATTTTATTTTTTTTATTTTTTAGAAGAAAAAAGTTCTTTTGTTTGGTCGTTTTGTTGCATGTTATGTGGGCGATGAATCAGTTTCCGTTATAAACTTATAATAAATAAAAATAACCAAAAGCGACATCTATTATTAATTTAATCACCTATAAAACCCTTATTTTATCTTTAAATAATTTATTTTTGGACTTTAACCTCAGATAAATCCCCCAAATAATAAATTTTAACGATTTATTTGTTATTTGTATCAAAATCCGGGTTTTATAACGACCGAAGATCAATAATAAATAAAAATAACCAAAAACGACATCTCGTATTAATTTAATCACGTATAAAATCTTTATTTTATTTTTAAATAATTTATTTTTAGATTTTAACTTCAGATAAATCACCCAAAAAAATAAAATTTAACGACTTATTTGTTATTTTTATCAAAATCCGGGTTTTCCAACGACCGAAAGATCAATGATCCGGAACTGGATCAAGTTCCGCATTACCCGTCGGCCATCGCTTGTTTAATCTTCCGTTTTCAATCCATTCCGGGCGGCCGTTTCAAACAATTCGTGTGGTAAAATCCAACTTTTCCTTACGCAATTAAAACCTATAAACACTAACGAGACATTGCCTACCTTTAGACCCGACGTTCGACTCAGCAATGGTATCCTCAGTGCAACTTGTGGCGGTCATTAAGAGAATGTTTGAATCGGTCGTGGAAGTTTACTTAGACATCGAAGACATCGTCCGGTTTTTCATGGAGCAATCGGGCACCCAATATCGCATCAGACAGGTCAAAACCTCCTGCAGCAGAGTAATTCGACGAAATTAAATAACGAGCTAGAGAGATATTTAAAATTTTAATAATTTCAGAAGTTGACCGCTCAAAAACGGTATCTGATTCGGGTTATCAGTGACTATTTACCGATTAAATCGTTCGTAACGGTCAAAAAACAGGTAGATTGTGAGTGGAATTGTTTTTGTTGTGTTTTAATGTGTTTTTTTTTTGTTGGTAGAATTTATGTACCAGTGATGGGAATGCGAATTTCAACGCTTTTAGGACGTTAAATGTGTTAGAAGCGTCGCAGAATTTTAATATCGTGCACAGGTGATTGATAAATTGATCAGTTCGAAGGTTTTTGATGTTATTTTCACGTCCAAAAATTTAATTTGGCTAAAAAATCCAAAAAATTCAATTTTAGACCAAAAAAATGTAATTTTAGACCAAAAAATGCATTTTTCGGTCCAGAATTTCAGTCTGAGATGAAAAAAAATTCATTCTGACACCAAAATAATCCATTTTTAGACCAAAAAATCCAATTGTTAGACCAAAAAATTCAATTTTTAGATCAAAAAATTCAATTTTTAGACCAAAAAATCCAATTTTAGACCAAAAAATTCAATTTTTAGATCAAAAAATTCAATTTTTAGACCAAAAAATCCAATTTTAGACCAAAAAATCTAATTTTAGACCCAACAAATGCATTTTTAAGCTTAGAAAGTCATTCTGAGGTAACAAAAAATTCATTCTGAGACCAAACAATCCATTTTTAGACCCCGAAAAATTTATTTTGAAACCGAAAATTATTTATTTAGACTAAATAAATTCATAGTTAGGTCCAAAGTTTATTCTGAGACTGAAAATTATTTATTTAGACTAAATAAATCCATTTTTAGGTTATAAACAATCAATTTTTTTTAACCAAAAAAATTTATTTTTAGGCTTAAAATTCATTCTGAAGCCGAAAAAATAAATTTGTAGGACTAAAATTCATTCTGAAGCCCAAAAAAATCCATTTTTAGACCAAATTAATAAATTTTTCGATCAAAACAATTATTTTTTTGATCAAAAACAAATCATTTTTGTGATGAAAAAAATCTAAATTTTGGCTTGAAAAATTAAACCAAGATGTTAAAGCTTATTTCATCTGTTTCTGACGATATTTTTGTGTTTTAGACTGGCTTTGACGAGCGATTCGATCGAAAACAACATCCAGCGCTGCCCGTTTTCATGCAGCACACCGATCCACTACATCCACCACCGTCGGAATGACGTCATGGCCGGCGACTCGAAAACAATGGAGAAAATCGGCGCACTGGAGGAAGAGATCGCCAAATTACGCATTCAGATCGCGTCGATTATACAACAAACTAGCAAAACATCCGATGTCGTTTCTCGTAAGAGACTTATCAATGTGTATTATTTGATGAGAGTGTGCGATTGTCTTCTTGAGGAATAATAACTCATTTATTTCATGTTTTGTGTCATTTTTTTTCATTTCTTAGGGGGTCCTCAATTACCACCACCACCACCACCACCCCCGCCACCACTCCCGCCAATGTGCGGAGCTTGTTTCGAAGGTTTCGCGTTGAAACAACAAATTCAAATGGTTGAAACGTCGAAAATCGTGGAAGCCATTTTTTTAATTGATCGGTTTTATTGTTCTGGTAGAATAAAGATGGCGCCGGCAGTAAGCGGAATGCTCAGCAAAGGAACGGAGTGCAGATACCAAACATGGCGGATGTGTTGAAAGGAATCAATAAAGTGAAATTACGACCTATTCAGCGGTAGATTTCGATCGGGATTGATTTATTAGTTGTTTATTGAAATATTTTTTTGTTTTTTTGATTTTTAGATCGCCGGGTGGGACCCCGATTAGGCCCAAAATGAATCCGAACAACGAAGACGATTTGAATGCGCTGCTCGCGACTGCTTTGAAAAATAGACTTTCGCGGATGATTATCGAAGATAGTCCGCAGAAAAATTCGGGTTATTCTAGTAGCGACAATTCTATGTCTAGTTCTCGCGATTTCACGTCGGTTATCTGGTGATGTTTGGAAATGGAAGCATTTTTTTGTTTTTTTTGGTTTTTTTAAATTAAAAATTTAATTTGTTTTTTCAATACGGAGTGTGGATATTTTAAACTTGTAAAGACGTGGAATAAATGATATTTTGTAAGCTATTACGGTGGTTTATTTCTTTTAAATGTTTGAATTTGGGAACGAGAAGACGCGAGAGCGGATGGAGCGCTTGGAACTTGATCTGGATCTGGATCTCTACGTGTGTTGAGTGCCGAACGCATGAATAGGAGAGTTTGATTTGTGGAAATTAATTTTAGTGTTTTTAAAATTTGGTTTCTAATTGTTTTAATTTAAAATTAAATAAAGAATACTTGTTAATTCGTGTATTTTTGGTTAATATTTTCCTCCGCACGTATTCCGGGTGTTGCTCTTTGCGTAGACATTTTGATCAAAACAACGTGTCCAAGATGGCGCCGGTGGATGGGAAACAATCTATAAGAGAAACGTTTAAAATTAAGAATAAACTGCGACGAAGGGAGGAATTTGTTAAACTAAAACGTGAAAAAAATAAGGTTGGTTAAATATCCATTAAAATCCACGAATTCGCTAACATTTTTAAATTTTGAATTTCAGATTAAAAAGCAACAGCGAAAAGAGCGACGGAAAGAGGACAAGAAATTGGGCGATAAAGTATACAAATAAACAAAAACAATATCAATAAATAATAAAAATTTACTTATTTAGGCTCCGCCGAAACAAACACCGCGTACTATTGAAAACACTCGCGAATACGATGAGACAATAGTCGACGAGAAGGACGCCGAAGTAAAAAAAAAAATTTTAAAAAAATGCTAAAAACGACAAAAACAAATATAATTAACGAATTTAATCGATCCAGGTTGAATTCGACGAAGCCAACGACGAAATGGCGCCGTATTTCAACAAAGAAATACCTCCCAAAGTTCTTATAACGACGGCCGACAACCCACACACGGTGCTAAAACCCGCAAAATACCCGAAATATATCAAATTTTTAATTCATTTTAATTTTATGAACCCAGAAAACCAATCGCTTTTGCAAGGAATTAAGTCAAATCGTCCCGAACGCCATCGTTCGTTGGCGGAACCGCTCCAGCTTGAAGAAAATGGTGAAATCGTGCGTAACGAACGAATTCACCGACATAATCGTCGTAAACGAAGACAAAAGAATGCCGAGTACGAACTTAAAAATCGTTAAAATTTTTACTTTTTTTGCAATTATATTTATGTATTTTGATTTTATTAGACGCGTTGTTGTTGATACATCTACCAGAAGGACCGACCGCGTATTTCAAAATCAACAGTTTGAGATTTTCGAGCGAAATCAAACAACGCGGGGAGAAAAGCGAGCACAGACCCGAATTGATTTTCAAGAACTTCAACACGCGTTTGGGGCACACGATCGCGAGGATGTTGGGCTCGATTTTCCACTACGATCCGCAGTTTAACGGGCGAAATGTGTGCACGTTCCATAACCAACGCGATTACATCTTTTTCCGCCATCACAGGTGATTTGAGGTGATTCACGCGTGATTTGAGGTGATTCACGCGTGATTTGAGGTGATTTAATTAATTTTAATTTTTTTTTTGGATTTAGGTATCAATTTCGGAGCGAAAAGAAAGTCGGGATTCAGGAATTGGGACCGCGATTCACACTGCGACTTAAATCGCTGCAAAAAGGGACGTTTGATTCAAAGTTCGGGGAGTTCGAGTGGGAATTGAAAGTAAAAAAGGATTTTTGAAATTTTTGAGATTTTTAAGATTTTTGAGATTTTAATTTGTTTAAATTTTTATTACAGCGACATGAAATGGAGACGAGTCGACGTCGGTTTTTCTTATAAAACGCTGGAAATGTATTAGAAATTGCTCGAAATAAATATTTAATGAATACGTCGATGTAATTCAATGTCAAAAACGTCGTTAAGACGTTCGGTGTGGTGAAATAACGTTATTATGACGTTTAAGAACGTTGTTATGACGTTTAAAAACGTTATGACGTTTAAGAACGTTGTTATGACGTTTAAAAACGTTGTTATGACGTTGAAGAACGTTGTTATGACGTTTAAAAACGTTGTTATGACGTTGAAGAACGTTGTTATGACGTTTAAGAACGTTGTTATGACGTTTAAAAACGTTGTTATGACGTTACTTCACTATTTACTTCACTATATGAGCATGCGTGAAGAGATCGAATGAACAATGGCTCAAGTTATGTCGCTGGGAGAAATTGGATTGATTGTGCGCGAGATTAAATATCGCAACACTTTACCGGAAGTAACTTTTGAACCGAAATTCATCTCGTGTCAATCATCGGACTCGAATAGATTTATTGAGTACAATCCTTCGTTTTTGGAACGTGATTATCAAGATGAACTTGTAACCGAGCACGATTTATCGGCTAGGATCGAGGAATTATTCGCGATGGATTTAAATCCTCGAGTTGATTTAGCTGATGAATTAATAGGATTCCTCGAGGACGACGAAGATGGTGATTTTGAAGCGACTCGAGATTCTGGTGGCCAAAATCGGCCCGAAGTGGAAATAAAGAAAGACGTGGTTTCGGTCTTCGGTTAGATCACGTTGGACTATGTACTTTGTGTACTCGCATTATGTAATTGGATGTGAAATAGTGCAGTAATTTCATTGATTGCGAAATGGAATGTTGGGTGTGATAGTGGGATTTCGTAGGGATTTCGTCATTTTTCTTATCAGTTGTGAAACTTGTGAAATGAATGGAATTTTTTTTGTTTGTTTGTATTTTGGTTACGGCTGTTTTCTCCGGGTGCTTAAAATGAAAATCGAGTAATTTTGAACCGACAATTTACCACAGTACCACAGTAAACCCACCTGAAATTTTAAAATCTACAGCAAATGCCTGAAATCTTCAAATCTTTAGCAAAAATCTGATATCCAAAAAAATCCCAGAAATCCTAGAAATCTTTGAAATCCATAAAGACAATCAAATGTTTAAAGAAATCCACCTGAAATCCTGAAATCTTTTAAATTGTTGCAAAATTTGTAGCAAAATCAAGCAAAATCTGTCAAGAAATCCACCTGAAATATTCAAAGCCACAGCAAATCCCTCAAATCTTTAGCAAATCTCTGAAATTCTTCTGAAATCCAAAGAAATCCTTCTGAAATCCTGAGAAATCCTTCTGAAATCCTGAGAAATCCTTCTGAAATCCTGAGAAATCCTTCTGAAATCCTGAAATCTTTAGGATTTTAACAGAATTTCAAAATCTCGTGTGCGATTTTTGTGATTGGCTACCCACTTGGAATTTTTAGATCGAGTTAATGGAAAACCTGAATTTTTAGATCAGCTTAATGCTTATGGAGGGGTTGCCAATCGCAAAAATTGCGGATCTCTCAGGATTTCAGGCAGATTTCAGAGATTTGCTAAAGATTTGAGGGATTTGCTGTGGATTTGAAGATTTCAGGGGAATTTCTTGACAGATTTTGCTTAATTTTGCTACAAATTTTGCAACAATTTAGAAGATTTCATGGATTTCCAGAATTTTAAAATCCAAAATCTTAGCCCGTACGAGATGTCCAGCATTGGCGACCCCCTCGACGTCTATTTCAATGTTTTTCCGTTTATACGTTAATCTCGGTATGGTAAAAACTCGTCTTGATCGGATGAACGGAATACCTGATTCTTTGGATCGGGAATCGAGCCACAATCGGGCTAAATGTTTATCCGTTTATCTGGGTAATGAGAAA
>JAQFXT010002383.1:0-12387 GCA_034683725.1 Strigamia crassipes
TTTGGTCTTGTGAACAAAACCCCCTGAAGTAATATTCCCTTCGGAATATCCGCCCCAGGTCGACATCGTCACACATTTTCAAATGAAAGGGTCCCTCACATTTTAAAATCAATGGGCCCTTCACATTTTTAAATTAATGGGCTCTTCACATTTGACAATTAAGGGGCCTGTCACACGAACTAATTAAGCGACCCCTACATTTACCAATCATGGGGCTCCTACATTTGCCAATCAACGATCTCTTCACATTTTACAATCAACGGGCCCCTCATTTATGCACCAATTTGGGGGCCCCTACCAATCAACGAGTCTTTTACATTTTCTTATCAAGAGGCTCGTCATACTTAACAATCAAGAGGCCCCGCATCGGCCCGAATCACAGAATCCTAATTTCACCAATCAGAAAGCCCCACACAACCGGCCCTTCACATCTTTTAATCAATTTACCCGTGCATTTACCACTCTATGGGCCCCGTTATTTTAAATTTGGTGTACTGTAAATTTTCGATTAAACTCCCAGGTGTTTAATCTCGAATTCAGACATTAACTATTAAAATCACACATTAAATCTTAAAATTAATCTATAAATCTCAAAGTATATTTCAAAAAATATATTTTAAAATATATCTCAAAAAAAGCACAAAATAAAATTCATAAATCTCAAAAATAAATCTATAAATCTCAAAATAAATCTATAAATCTCAAAATAAATTTATAAATCTCAAAATAAATCTATAAATCTCAACATAAATCTTTTTAAATCTAGAGATTGATAAAACTCGTCGATGAAAATTGCTAATGTCGGCTTCCTCGGTTATTTCACGACCAGTCGTAGAAACGCATTTTCTACGGTGACTTAGAGAGCACAACATTATAATAATCACCATATAAAAATTTAATTTTCGAGTGAAACCAATAACCTCAAAATAAAAAACCCACCTCAAAAACATCCTTTAAATTCGAAAAAAAAAATTATTGAAAACCCAATGAATCCAATCAATACAGTTTTTATTTAAATTCAAAATATAAATGTCACGCGGGCGCTTCCGTAGCCTGTCCCGACGAAGCCGGGCTCCGAGCCTCTTCGCTCAAAATGCATCGAATTTGTTTACAAAACAAATTTCCCCAGCACAATTTAATCAATAAATTAGTCCGACAGTTCAAAACCTCATCGATAAACAATTCGTTCTGGGAACCGGACGAAAAAAGCGGCTACAGAAAGGAAGAACCTCTAAGCATCCCCAAACAAATCCGACTATTCAAGTCCGGACTTGGTCAATTAAAAAACGAGATTCGGATGTGGAGAGGCGAAATGCGAGAAAAATTCCTCGACGAACCAGCATGGGTCTTCGAACCAGGTAAAAAAAAAAAAATCAAAAAAAAAATTAGAATCACTTATTTAAACGTTTTATTTTACAGGAACGACCGACATCGTGTGGAAATTCGACAAACAACAAATCCTCGACAAATGGGTAGTGACGTCAGACTCGGACCATGGCGAAGGTTTCAGTCGTTGCACGTTGCGGCTGAACGAGGCGAAAAACGCGACGTTTAGTGGTGTTTTGCAAACTCATTTGCCGAAAGATGGGAAAGTTAAAAAGGCCGGTTATTGCAGCATGCGTTCCATGAGGCCGAGGGTTTGTTGAGAGAATATTTGAAATATTTTTCGTTTTTTAAAAAAAATATGTTTTTTTGTTTTTTAGCGATCGTTTCAGCGTGAGATGTACCATGACTGGGAGATGTTTACGCATTTGATTATGCGAGTTCGGGGCGACGGGCGCTCGTATATGCTCAATTTGGCGAGCGTCGGGTTCTTCGATGTCATGTTTAACGATATTTTTCAGTTCGTGTTGTATACTAGAGGGGGCCCGTACTGGCAGATTGCTAAAGTAATTAAAGGGGACGCGTATCTACCACGTCTCAATGTACCGCGTATCCTGGATCTACCGCATCCACGATTTAGATCTACCGTAAAAATTGTTTTTTATTTTACAATTTTCTTGCTAAACAAGTCCAAAAATCCGTCATCAAAACCGCCATTAAAATCTGTGTGAGAGTGGATGGACGACAGTCTTAACCCGGGCGGTCGAGTGTTAGCGGCCGATAATCGGTCGCAATAGTCAACAAAACCATTTCACGTAAACAATTATTGACGCTTCGAAAATTCCACATTTCAAACATCTAACCAAATTTTATGGTTCAATTTATCTAACGCTGCAGATCGAGACGCGTTAAATTTAGACGCGTTAAATTTAGACGGGGCAGATCGAGACTCCATAAATCTGGACGCGGTAAATCCAGACGCGGTAGATCGAGACTCCATAAATCTGGACGTGGTAAATCCAGACGCGGTGGATCCGGACGCAATTCTTTGGTTATTTAAATTGAAATTATTCCAATATTCCTGTAAATTAATAATATTTATCGGTTTAATTGATAATATTCGCACATTTTTTGGAGAATTTATCACTAGCTTCGATAATGTTCACCTGGTGCTTTGCCGACCAATGAGAACGGCGTAACAAAGCGGCCATCGTTCGTCCGACCAATCCCGAAGCGCATAACAAACCCCATTCGCTTTCGGATTGGTGGCCGTAGGTGGCTGCATTCACCATTTCGATAATGCACGCTCGTGCTTTGCGCCATCTGTTGCGGGTTTTCACAACCAAAATACAAATGGCATTTTGATACCATTCGAACTCCGATTTTCTATCGGTAAATTCTTTCATGAAATACACATCGTGCTTGAGTAATTGTCAAATAATTAGGTCCGCACGAATCTTATCTGACAAAAAGATTTGTGCAGACCTGATTATCAGACAATTACTCGGCGTGCTCGGTGTTTTCTCGCACTGAAGTGTACGGAGGAAATACTCAAAAATAATTTGCGAATATTATCAACTAAATCAATAAATATTGGGATCATTTTAAGATGGCCGCAATTTATGATGTTTTTTCCATTTAGATTCCTTTTTCGAGGTTTTTCTTGGGCAGTAAAGGACGAGTGCAGGATAAACAATGTCCAATCCCGTTAAAACAAATAACAAATTTTGGAATATCGTGCGGGAATCGTCTCCCGGGTCCGTTTCACCTAGAAATAGATTACATCGCCGTCCAATACGACCCGTCGCACCAAGAAGAATACGCGTACGAGATGTACCAAACCCCAAAAACCTTCGTTGGCACGTAATTTAACAAAAAAAAAAAAATACAAAAAATACAAAAAAATGAATAAAAAATAAGAGAAATGTTGTAAATAGTTGAAAATTGTTGTCGTTTATATTTATTAATACATTTTACAAAGTCTAAGGATGAAAGAAATAAATATTTGCAGACACAATTCCTGTCGAAAATTGTCTAAAAATTCCTGCTCTTCTTCCTCGTCTTCCACAATTTATAACTTTGGCTCATCAAATTGGAAAGCAGCGTGAATGTGTTGACTGTTGAGTATCATTTTTTTTTACAAAACAATTTCAAAAATCATTAAAACTATAGGAAGACAGACTCGACTCATTAAAATTGATCGACGAATCCGAGGCCATCTTTGTTTTATGTACAAATTTGAAAAAAAAAAAAAAAAAAAAAAAAATTTTTTAAATTTTTTTAAAATTTTTTAAATTCCCCACACAAATTTAATTTGAAAAATTTGCATAATCAATAAAAAAAAAAATAATAATGAGCAAACATGATCCATCCGATATTGACCTCGGTTCATCCGACCAATAAAAAAAATTTAAAAAATAAATTTTTTTTTTTCATTTTTTTTTTTTTTTTGCGAGTGGGGGGGTAAGGGGGACTTGGAGACCAACGAGAAAATGTACGGACGTGAAGAGTCGAAGAGAGGCAAATTTGATGGCGTTGAAAAATGGGTGAAAAAACGCCTCCGAGACGCGACAACAAAGAAAACTACGGTACCACAAAGTTGCTAGTGCTTGTTTTGTTTTTTTTTTCGTTTTAACTTGAAAAAGTGAAATAAAAAGAGAAATCAAATCAAAGGAAAAAAAAAAAAAAATTATTCCACTGAGAGACTTGAGAATCATCATCGTCGTCATCATTCTGTTTCTTTTTCCTTTTTTTAAAAAGTTTTTTTTTTTTTTTTGTCAGGGTCCACAAAGCGAGAAGAACACTCAACTTGAACGGCAGAGTCAGAGTCAGAGGTATTTTTTGAGAAAAAGAGGCATTAACGGTGCACACCGTACCGTACCGTACCGTACCACACACCACACACACCACACACACCCCGACTTTGTTTTAGCTTTTTTTTGTTGTTTTGTTTTCTTCTTCTGGCTGATTGCATTTGCGCATTTTTTCCTTCTTTTTTCTTTTCGTTTTTCGTTATTTTTTCTTCTCTCAATCCAGAATTACGATCGGTTCCGGTTCGACCGAAGTCAAAGTGCTCTTGAGGTTGAGCTTCCTCCACGGACGACGAGCGGCTTTTCTTAGTTCGGTGCACGTCAGCTGTTTTCTTAATCTCCTTCAAATACAATAAAATGTGTTTTTCATTTTTCATTTTTTCAATTTTTAATTTTGGCGATTACGTTCCAACAGCGAAAATGATCAATGACCAGAGTTGCGTGTGGTAACTGGTTATCGTTACCGTTATTTAGCCAAAATAGTAACTAGTTACCATTCGTTATCGTTACTTAATTGTGAATCTCGTTACAGTTATCGTTACGTTACCGGTACATTATGTGAATTATTAAAATTTGTTTGTTTTTGGCCAAAAACATTCAGAAAGTGTTTGTTTTTGGCCGAAAATGTCTAGAAATTGTTCGTTTTTGGCCAAATCGGCCAGAAATTGATCGTGTTTGGCCAAATCGGCCAGAAAATGATCGTTTTTGGCTAAAAAAAAGTCCAGAAATTATTCGTTTTTGGCTAAAAAAAAGTCCAGAAATTATTCGTTTTTGGTCAAAAAAGTTCCAAAATTGTATGTTTTTGGCCGAAAATGTCTAGAAATTGTTCGTTTTTGGCCAAAAACGGCCAGAAATTGATCGTGTTTGGCCAAATCGGCCAGAAATTGATCGTTTTTGGCTAAAAAAAAGTCCAGAAATTATTCGTTTTTGGTCAAAAAAGTTCCAAAATTGTTTGTTTTTGGCCGAAAATGTCTAGAAATTGTTCGTTTTTGGCCAAAAACGGTCAGAAATTGATCGTGTTTGGCCAAATCGGCCAGAAATTAATCGTTTTTGGCTAAAAAAAAGTCCAAAAATTATTCATTTTTGGCTAAAAAAGTCCAGAAATTATTCGTTTTTGGTCAAAAAAGTTCCAAAATTGTTTGTTTTGGCCAAAATCATTCAAAAATTGTTCGTTTTTGGCAAAAAAACATCCAGAAATTGATCGTTTATGACCAAAAACATCCAGAAATTGATCATTTATGGCCAAAAACATCCAGCAATTGATCGTTTATGGCCAAAAACATCCAGAAATTGATCGTTTATGGCCAAAAACATCCAGAAATTGATCGTTTATGATCAAAAACGTCCAAAAATTATGTGTTTTAACCATGATGCAATGTAACGATAACATAATTTCGAGTAACGGTTCGTTACCGCTAAATAAGTAACTAATTACTGGTAACGACGTTATTGTAACGGTAACGTACGCAACACTGTCAATGATCCAATGACCAATTGACGAGACATTTTCAAATTCGCCGTTGGAATATTTTCGAACATTTCGCCGTTGGAATATATTTTTTCTACCTAGTTCCCTCGGTGGCCTGGAAATAAACGTCATCCGGAGCATCGACCCAGCTGATCACTTGTTTCCGACCTAATTTGTTGACTGTCGCCAGACGAGCTCGTCCGTTCAAATGATTGATCACGCTACTACGAGCGATCAAATTCGGAGTAAATATGTCCGTACTCGTCTTCATGACGCCTGGCACCGGCCGCAAAGGGCGCTTAGCCGCAGGACCTTAAAAAATAATTTTTTTAAAAATTAAAATTTTTTTTTTTTTTTTTTTTTAAATATCCACCATTTTGTTCTTCGTAAACGCGTTTCCTGAGTAATGTGGGCGACAAATTATTGATTCCAGGAGTGGATTTCTCGAATTCTCGTTCTCGATAAATAATGGGATCCACCAAGTACCTTCCATCTACAAAATTTATTAAAAAATTAATTAAAAAATTAAAAAATTCATTTTTTTTAGTCTAAATCGACCTTCGCCGCGAGGTGGTGGTGGAAAGGCGATCCGATCCGGCTGCGGCAGCTTCGACTTTTCCGTCGGCAACAGCCACTCGGGCGTCGAATTACTCTCCATCCCCAATCGATTCGACACTTCGACAACCTTAGTCCTCGGCTTATTATTGTCCTTATTCCTCAGATAAACCTTTAAATCCTCCGTGCTTCTTCCCTGCGCTCTGGCGCTACCTGTAATAAAAAAAACCAAAAAAACAAAAAATTAAATAAAAACAAAAAAATTAAATAAAAAAAACGTGAAAAACGTGAAAAACAGTGAAAAACCAAACCAAATATGAGCAAATGTTGAGTAGAACTCGTGTTTAGTGGGCAAAATTAAAAAGAAAAATTATTTCCAAATGATTTTCATGTGAAATGAATATATTCCAGATTAGTTGGTGCAGATTTTTATTGCTAAGAGATTAGTTACATGAGTACGCATCGATTAAATCGTGTTCGAGACGACTACAATGTACAAAAAAATTAAAAAATCCAAAAAAAAAAAAAAAAAAAATTAATTAATTTAAAAAAAATCAAAAAATAAATAAAAATAAACACAAAATGGGCCCTCTGACAAACAAGAATGAACACACATGGATTGAAATTGATTTAACTCGATAAGAAATAGAAAAAAAATATAATAAAAAAAAAGGGAAATAAATTCGACTTATTATTAAATTATTATTATATTTTTTTATAATAATTATAATAAAAAAAAAAATAAAAAAAAAAAAAAATATTAAAAATTATGATATAATATTATTTTCCACTATCCAAAGCTTACATTCTTGTTTGATTGCCACGTGGTTGACCGGCTGGAAGGGGTTTCGAGCAGCATGGCGGGGCCTCAGCAACTCCCGACACAAACGCCGTGCGACGCGCGTCCCTGGACTCGTGCATAAGTAGAAGGCCGCCCGCGTCTTCATGATGGGCCGCGGACTGCCCGCCCTGATGGCCAGTCCGTGCGCCGTGGCGCAGTGGCGTGCCAGGTGCGCTTTCAATTTGAATTCCTAATCGAAACCAACCAAATTATTTCAAATTATTCAACGTCTCCCCCTCTTACTCGATCAATTTTATTATTATTATTATTAAAATTTTTTTTTTAATATTTTTTTTTTAAAAATATTTTTTTACCTTGCCACAACCACTGATCGTACACCTGTGGGGTCGATGAGAGGCCATGTGGGCAGCTAGTCTCTCTGCAGAATCAAAAATAACCCGCAGGCCTTCATTATCACGATTCCACCATTGCTCATCTGGATTCAAGAAAAGTGATGACTCAATGCCATTACAACACATTAGTTTACATTGGCATTTTTTTACATTGTCTTTTTACACGTCTTGTTAATGTCGTGTCGTGTTATTGTGTTGTTTGTTTGTTTGTGTGTTTTTTATATACCCGTTTCTTTCTTTCTTTCTTTCTTTTAATCGACAACTCTAAGCAACTCGATAGAAAAAAGTTTTTGAGCTAATGCGCGACATTACCTAGTCTGGTTGGCTGCTTCAGGCCTCCGTATTTCTTCCAATAGGACCAGCAAATGCTGCACAGGCGACACTGCATTTGCAACGGGCCCCACGCGTACCATTGACTCGATTGAAAAACTAAAAAAAAAAATTATTTTTTTAAATTAATTAATTAATTAATTTTATTTTATTTTTATTTTTTAAACTCACTGTAGCAACTCTCGCAGGGTTTGCCACTCACGGCTTGCGGATCGCTCGTGTTCGAGCCGTTCATCAGACCCGGTTTGTTGTTGCTGATCGCGGCTGGGTTCGGTTTGTTGCTGTTTATTAACAATTTAACAATTAACGATTAAATCGTTTCGATTTTTTTTTTTTTTTTTTTTTTTTTTTTTTTTTTTTTTATTAAATCATACTCACTAGTTAGGAATGTACACTTGTTTTAATTTACTTTCCGCTTCGACCGCTTTCACTCGTTTCTGTTGAACGTATCGGTCGGTCGTTTTCCACATGTAATAATATTCGATCACGTTCTTTAACGACTTCCACGGTAGCTGGAACGAATCAATCAATCGATCAATCAATCAATCAATCAATCAATCATCATCATCATCATTTTTCTCATTCTTACAAAATCTTGCCGGATGTCGTTGAAATCTTTGCCGTACTTCTCGAGCGCTTCTTCGAACAAATTCGCTTCGGACGCCGACCACTCCTCCATCTCGTCCCGACACAACACCGGACCGGTCGACGGAACCAGACTGGAAATCGCTTCGGCCACGTCGTAGCTGTGTCTATGTATCGTATCCATAGCGTGAAACTGTTAAAAATAAAAAAAAAAAATTTAATTAAATTAAATTTAATTAAATTTAATAATTTCTATTTGTATTTTTATTAAATTTTACCAAAGTGACATCTCTGGACGCCGCTGCCGCACTCATGTGCAAACTCGGCTGTTTCACCGAACTCGAACAATCCAAAGCACGAGCGAACGTACCGACGGATCTAAAAAAAATAAAATAAAAAAAAAAATTCAAACAAAAAAAAAAAAAGTCAAATAAAAATAAAAAAATTATTTTCAAGTTCCATTTATTTCGCAATACCTCGCAATCACTAAAAACTGATCGATTTGTCGATCTGTTAGCGAATGATACGGCGTCCATATTAACGTTTCTAAATCGCTCAATTTCCGATCGTCCTCTTCACTCGCTAAAATAAAAAAAATATAAAAAAATTTAAAAAATTAAAAAATTAAATAAAACTAATCAATTTTTTTTTTTTTTTTAATTTAAATTTTTACCATCTTTGACTAAGGGAATTGATTCGGCCTGGTACCGCGAACCGACCCGGATTTCTCCTTTATCAGCCAGTAATGTCTTTTGTTGGGGATCGTAGACCAACGAATAAAAAAATGTGTCCTAAAAAAAAAAAAAAAAAAAATTAAAAAATTAAAAATCAATTAAATTAAAATTAAATTAAAATTGTCGTACATCTTTATTTAAATAGCTGAGCAAGGATTCAGTTTCGTTGAGAAGAGTCACTGTACATTTGCCTCTAATGTGTGTTGCGGGTAACGTTTCCACTTGACGAGACAGAAAAAGCTCTCGATGTTTCAACTGGTGACGCTGTTTATCCGCCAAAGAATCCTGTTGTTCGCCATCGTGATCATCTTCTAAGGCACCTAACCCAAAAAAAAAAAAAAAAAAATTAATTTTCAAACAAATTTCAATTTTTATTTTACGATTTTTACTTTGATGTTTGTCAGCCAGCAGAATAAGAGAGCCCGAAATGTCTCGTCGTCGGTAAAAACACATCACTTTAGCTTCCACGTTGCCATTGGGGGTCTGAAAAAGACAAAAAAATTAAAATTAAAATTAATTAATTACGAAAAAATAATTTTTTTTAGAAATTTTTTGAAATTTTTTCGAAATTTTTTCAAAAAGTGCGAAATGTTGTATTTAGTTGCGTGAGGGCGCCGTCGGGTCCTCATTAAATGCACTGCATAATCATGTCGGCCACTGACGTGGTCATCTTAACGACTCCCTCCCCCAACTGATCAAATTATAAAAATAAAAAAAATTGTAAAAAACAACATCAACTCACCTTGTTAAGCTCTTCAATTCGTCGAATTTGAAATGGAGATGTGGATGAAGTCTCAAAATAGACATAATCTACACAAATAAAACAATTTTTTTATTTTTTTGAAGAAAAAAAAAATTCAAATTATTCTTTTGTTAGCAATTAAAAACGGGCGGAAAAAGCGAAATTAGAAGCCGAGCGAGCGTGACGTTCGTTTTCCGCCCGAATTTCCCCCCGAAAACCGAAAACCCGGCAAATTTTGTCGATAATTAAAGCGAATTAAGGTGTTGGGATTTAGGCCTAGTTAGCAAATTAAGCCTATCTGAGGTCGCTGTGTCTCTACAGCCCGCCCCACTCCCCACGCCACGCCACTCCACCCAGCACGACTCGCTCGTTTGTCCGTTCGTCTAAACAAAGGCCGACTACACGCCGCCGACGCGAGCAACTTTGCACCGCTCGATCTAGGCGGCGGCCGGTGCCGCTCGCCAGCCGATCGCGGCGCGTGCAAAGCGCACAGCGCGCCCGTTAGCCAGCCACACGGCTCGACCACGAACGAGAAGAGCCGCGCGGCTACAAAGCCGCGCAGCGCCCAGCCACGAGCCGAGCCGAGCCGAGCCGATGCCGAACAAACGTGTTGCAGCGTGACACCTACCTCCCACTCTGTACATGTTGGCCGCCATTCTTTGGTCCTAAGGCTTCTTGTACTTGTTCATAAACCTCTCAGCACGACGTAGAATCCGTGGCCGCGGTGGTGGAATCCAGTATTGAGGCTGAGCGTCTCATCGCATCAGGAGACACGTCGCCATTTTCTCCCGACTCCTGTCTTCCTCCTCTTTTCACAAATGACGTCACACGTCCTTCGGTATTCTTCGGCGGGAGCGAATCAACAAAAGAAACGACGCCGCTGCCGAGTGGGGCGCGATTCGATTCGACCGTTTAAATCCGTTTGAATCGGTCGCGACAACAGAAATGACAATAAATCAAATATATATCGTTTTTATTGCGATTTTTCCTACTTTTTTTTAATCGAATAACACGCTACGATACGTTACAGTAACAGTTTATTATCCGGATCGAGTGTTTTCCAACACTTTTTAGGCTCACACATGCGCACAACGTAACAAATATGAAATATTCAAATATAACCCTTTTTTGTTTTAATTTTTATTTTACTAACAACAGTTTATTATGTATTTATATTTATATTAGATTTTCGTGCCTATATTATGGCACTTGGACTCGAAGGCACGACAAAACGTAATCATGTGACTAGTTAACGAATAAATACGATAAGGACACTTTCAACAAATATAAAATGGAAGCAACGGCGATCGACTCAGATCTGGTTATTTCGGGCTCGTTTCTGCGCATTCCTGGTCGGGGGATGGCATCAGCAGCAGATCTTTCAGCATTGAATGCGAACAACCTGCGGGAATTATCAAATTAATGAGGAATAAATGATTTTGGGTCGTTCGGGGAGTTAATACCGGCGTTTTGGTCGTCGGGTTTCTTATTGCACGTTTTCGTTAAGTCTAGATATTTGAAAAATTGAAAAAAAAATTGAAAAACATTGAATAAGTCATCGATTAATCGGTTGAATTTTTGGTTAAATCACCAGTTGCGCAGTCGCATTCCTTAGGAATTTCAATCGATCTACTCGTTGATTGTTTTTCTGTTTTAAAAAATTAAAAAATTAAAATTTTTAATTAAATTTGGTGAGAATTCGTGGTGGAATCAGACCTGTTTTGCACCGGCCATTTGCACGACATCCGGGTAAAAAGCAACAACAATAGTAGTAACTATTGACGACAGTTGGCGCGTAAGCTACGACGGGGCAATTGACGCAGGGCCATGTTGGGTGCGAAGATGGCGGCGCCGAATGCAGGGGAAACGGAATTAGACCCAAATAAAACGCGTTTGCTTCTCGTTTCATCCACTCGTCGCGTTTCGATACGTTTGTGCGTAAATCCAAGGGTTCCGCCAAACAATTCGACGCTTTTTCGACACCTAAAACGATCAAAAATGTTAAAATTCGATCAAAAATGTTAAAATTCGATCAAAAATGTTAAAATTCGAGCTAAAATATACAAATTCGATCAAAAATGTTAAAATTCGAGCTAAAATATACAAATTCGATCAAAAATGTTAAAATTCGATCAAAAATGTTAAAATTCGAGCTAAAATATATAAATTCGATCAAAAATATATAAATTGGATCAAAAATGTTAAAAATCTATCAAAGTGTTCAAATTCGATCAAAATTCGGTCAAAAATGCTCAAAATCGATCAAACGTGCTCAAAATCGATCAAACGTGCTCAAATTCGATCAAAATTCGATCAGAAATGCTCAAATTCGATCAAACCCGACCTAAATTCGATCAAACTCGATCAAAACTTGATCAAAATTCGATGAAACTCGATGACACTTTGATCAAACTCTGATCAAAATTCGATCAGTCTCGAGCAAAATTCGATCAAACTCGACCAAAATTCGATGAAACTTTGATCAAACTCGGATCAAAATTCGATGAAACTTTGATCAAACTCGGATCAAAATTCGATCAGTCTCGAGCAAAATTCGATCAAACTCGAGCAAAATTCGATCAAACTCGACCAAAATTCGATCAAACTCGACCAAAATTCGATCAAACTCGACCAAAATTCGATCAA
>JAQFXT010002384.1:0-12381 GCA_034683725.1 Strigamia crassipes
TTTTTTCCAAAAATGTCGTTTCCTCGAAATTTATTTTTTCGAGGAAACGACTTTCGATGAAACGAACCGACCCCATTGCAAGGAGTTCCTCAACTCCTTCCTAGTATTCCTGACCGCTGGCCACGCCATCGTGGACCGAGTGGCCAGCGAGAACTTGGTTGGATTTCTACCGTGCCATTCTTTATGCACACATGGCGCAATCGGAATAGACGCTCAGGTCCCTGCGGTCCGCAGAACGGACACGCATAACCAGAATTCGCCATGCATCGATTGGGTCGCCCAAAGACATGGGAGACAGACCAGAGGTCTGTCGCAGACAATGTCCAAACAACAACTGCCCATGGGTCACTCTGGCAACCCCGTGCACGCAACTTCCGGTCTGGCCGGGCCCCCATTAATCTGCAATGGGTTGCAGCTCCACCAATCGCTAGGGAGCTGCGACAGGGGCCGCAAATGTTGGTTAGTGATCGCCCAGTGGTCACTGTAATGTTGTCTGAAGAGCAACCTATCTTTGTATTTTTAGGTTGAATTGTAACAATACTGCACGTAGTAATAATTAGCAAGGCTTATGTCATAACAGATTTCATTCAAACTTATCGTTTTCGTAAAGAAGAGTTTTAATGTCCAGAAACCAAAATTGTACGTGCTGAATAAACGTTAGTCACAAAATAAACAATCAAGTAAGAAGTCATTGAAAACCTGACAGTCACAATCACACATAACCTGATACATTAACCAAACACTACAACCAGTGGCCCGTACAAGACCGAGCTGGCCTAGCGAAATACCAGGAATTTCCAGGTTTAAAATTTGTTCCTAGTCCAGCCCTGCAGTCTTACAAGAACCTAAATCAGACAACATTTCTTGTCACCATGCTAGTGTTTAGTGGATGGCAGCAATACTATTCCCAGTACTATAAACGGCACATGGACTAGAACAATGGCAATGTTGACCTCGTGGTTAACACTACCCCCCATGGTCAGCATCTTGGCCAAAGATGCATGATAAAAACACCACACAAGCAATGCGAAAAGACATAAGACAACTGCATAAACACTACTAAGCATTTAAACCAGCCATTTCTCTGTATGTGTCGTGCTTCCAGCACCATTTTTGACCATATGGATCAAGATGGCATCACAATTCACAATTCACAATTTCAGTTAGATCAAATTGACTTAAACTTTTATTTTGTTCTTGCATTTTTTGTTAATATCTACTTTTCTGTGATGTAGTTATCTTAAACAAACAATGCCTTATCAATTTAATCAAGTGCGTACAAGAAAAAAAAACGCGTAGTGATTAATCATCAATGATAGGCCGTTTCTTGGTTAAACTTCTAACACGAACAGAACGCTATCAGCATCAAGAACAGGACACGATGAGCGGCAGTACGTATTTTTTCATTTTTTAACGGCAATAACAACTAGCTTACATTTTATATTTCAGAGACTGGAAGCAACCAACGCGTTGGAGGCAACCAACATGTTGGAGGCAACCAAAACGTTGAAGGCCACCAAAACATTGGAGGCCAGCAAAACATTGGAGGCTCCGGTATGGAATTTAATGATCATCTGCACACTCTATCGCTTGCGCTGTATTATTTTTTGTTTCAATTCCAGGACAAATGGCTACGGGTGATGGCAATGTTTTAATCAATACACGACCGAAAGATAATAAAAATCCTAGTGTCGGTATGTTTTACTATAAAGTAGATTTACACAGGTATCTATTTTTCCATGTTTTTACAAGTTGTTTTTTTTTTGTTTATTTAATTGACAACTTGTGTGTTTTATGTAGGAGCTCTATTGTTTGTAGCTGGCTGTATTCTCACTAGAATGTAGCCAATTCTTTAGCTGTATTGTTTCAGGTCAACAATACAGTAAAGATGGCCTTTCTTGCGGTGTTAATACACCACATACGTTCTGATAGATCTAAAAAAAAAAATTGATTAGGATGCCAATATTTACCCAGATATGCGCAGTTAAACTACTGAAATTCCCATTGAACAAGTATGCTACTACGCCATTTTCCTCAAAGCATACTCTTGTGACAAGGAACTTGTTGCACCCTGTCACAAGGCTATCTCCATGCAAATGGTGTTGATTTCGAATTTTGAAGGCAATAATTAATTCTTATTTTTTTAACAAGGGGGTGGGGGAGGCGGTAGTAGTGCACTCCGGTGACAATATAAAGCAATATGAAAGCCTACACCCAAAAGATATAGTTTAAAAAAAAAAAAATTACTTGTTTGCAGCTATGATTACCATTATTGTCCATGTCGAAGATGATGAGCCAATGAAAGTGTGCTTGCATGCCGATAAAAACGTGGTGTCAGACCTAAAACAAAAACTCTTAGCCGACAAATGCATCGATAGAGATGTCGAAAATGCAATTTTCAAAGTAAATTCAATGCACATAATTTTTTACTTTCCAACACTAAAAAAATTAAATTGTTTTCAAACAGGATGATGATAAGATTAAATTAACTCCTAGTTACCCACTGAAAGACGGAGACAAAGTTTACGTAAGCTTTCCTATGTGCCTTCGTTAAAGGATTTGTTGAACTCGAAGATTTAACCGAAGACACAATTAAATCTCGACTTGATGTTCAATTAATTATGTCATTACTATTTTGCCAACTTGAGCTTCTCCCAGTCCCAAGTAATTTGTACTCACCCGAGCTTAAGTATTAAAGTTGATTTTATTATTCTACAATTCTTGGTTTTAAATCATTCTTACAGATGATCTTATAAAAATGTCAAAACATGGACAAGCATTGTGTCGACATGCAGTGGTGAATCTAGACTCGATCAATATGCCATTGTTTGAATTCATGGGCCCTTCAAACGCCAGCGTGGTGGTAAGAGTGCTACAGGACCAAGGCTCTTCTCTTGTGCTAGTCTTTGCAAGATTTGTCTCCGGACAGAAAGTTGGTCCTTTTTCGGGGCAAAGGGGGCCCCATCAACGCCCCATGACATGGGGGAGTTGCATTACTGGGCTATTTGGGAGTTGAGTAGACCCTGACCCAAACTTGGTCACATTTTGAGAAATTTGAGCAAATTTTTGGAAATTTGTGAAAACTATGAAATTTGAAGAAAAAAAATTGTGAAATGTGGAAACATTTTGGAAATGTTTGGTTAAGTTTTGTGAAATTTAAAGAAGAAAAAAAATTGTGAAATTTGAAAAAAAATTTTGTAAAATTTGAAGAAAAAAATTGTGAAATTTGAAAAAAAAAAGTGTGAAATTTGAAAAAAAAAGTGTGAAAAATTTGAAAAAAATGTGTGAAATTTGAAAAAATTTAAGTACATTTCATATAACCATAAGAATATAATTAATAAAAAAATTGTAAAGATTTTTGGACAATTTGTGCAAATTGTCATGAAATTTGTGAGTGTATTGCGAAATTTATGATAAAGTTGTAAAATTTTACAAAATTACTAAAAAAAAAAAAAAAAAAAAAAAAACTATCTTTTTTAAGCCAGACCAAAGCCCTCTTAAACTCGAAAACCCCCCCCCCCCCCCACCCCAGCCACAGTCCAGTCCGCGACTCCACCACCACAATCAAGACTCCCAATTTAACTAAACCTCAATAAAAATAAACACCTTTTTTTTAATTACACCATAAAACACATTTACAATTTTGAAAAACCAAACACAATACCAAAAAAAAAAAAAAACATTATTCCTCTTTTAAAAAAAATTAAATTAATAAAATTTTTCCAACTTTTAAAAATCCCCTTCACTTAATAAACAAATCACAAGTAACCAAATGCATATTATCATACGAAAAATTCTCATTATCAAAACTCTCCCACTTATTACTCGCCGGAAAATACAAAAAAAAATTATTAAACGCGTGTTTATTACTAAAAACAATAAAACTCTCGTCGCAATTCATAAACACCGGCACGCTGCACTGCAACTCCGGCAGCACCTTAACCGCCCACACCTCCGTCCGCGTATCGTAACTCATCAACTGCTTCTCATTCGCCACAAAATACAACTTCCCTTTACAATTCTTCCTATAACACTTACACTTAATCGACCTAATATTCGCAGTCTCCCTCAAAGCCCTCTTCAACTCCCACTCGTCTTTCCCGAAATTAAAACTCGAAATGGCCGGCGGAAAAACCGCGTGGAAAAACAATTTCCCGTCGATCGCCAACAAATTACTCGGCGACAAAACGTTCCGAATCGGCGGCAACATCTTCCACGATTTATTCGCCGAATTGAACTGCACGATGCATTCGTAGTTCCACACGTACATTAAATGTCCGTCCACGACCCCGGTGACCCGCGCTTCGTAGGTGACCGTCGGACCGACGTGCAACTCCCGACTAGTTTCGCAGTACGCGACGAATTTTTTATCGTACGAAATCCCGAAGAAAAATTGCTCGCCCGTGACGGACATCATCGGGTACCACGCGGCGGACGACGGGGGCAGGTGGGCGGTTTTCGGCGGGTACCACTCTTTGTCCCGGAGTCCGTATCGCTGGGTGAGCATTTCGGCGGGGGGGCGTTTGTCCCCCACGCAATAAAACTGGATTTGGACGTTCAATTGCGAGTTGTCGACGATCGATTCTCGAAATTTCGCGTTCATTTCGCCGATCAGTTTACTCAATTCGTGCGAATTCTTCACGTACCAATCGCTATTCAGCAATTTCTTGACGTACGCGTTCGTGACGTTCGTTTTGTCCATGAAATCGATGAGCGCGACGCTGTCGCGAAGTCGCTCTTTCGGGTTGTTTTTGCCCCACTTGATGATGGCTTGGAGTAATTGGTCGCCGCACTTGGACGTGGTCGTGTCGTACGTCGCGAGTTCGTGTAGTTGGTTCGGGGAGACTTTGATTAATTTATCTTCTTGTAGGATGAGATTTAGGTTGTCCAGTACGAACGACATGACGCGTTCTTCGGCGTCCTTCTGCTGGAAGTGTACGGCGTTGTTCCACATGTCGACGCAGTTGTCGGTCGTGATGAGGTCCGTGAGGGATTTCATGCAGAACGCGAGTAGGAATTTTTCTTCGATTAGAACGCAGAGTTCGAGGAGTTTGAGGGTCTTGGAGTAGTCGTCGCTGAGGTCCGGGGGTGTTTGGCCGTAGATGCTGTTGATGAGGATTTGCATGACGTCGATGGGGACGTTTTCGAATTCCATGTGGACGAGGGTGTCTTCGACGTGGTTGTTTGTGAAGGTGCGGTAGAAGAAGGGGTTGGCGGCCATTAGGACGCAGCGGTGGGCGCGGATGGTTCCGCCGATGCATTCGAGGACGCAGTCGGTGTAGATTTTGTTGTCGAGCATTTTCTTGAGGTTGGTCATGGCGAAATCGTAGCGATCTCTGTTGAATTTTTCCAATTTTTCCATCTTTTGAGGAGGTTGGGGGGGATTTTTGTTTGTCGAAAAAGGCTTGGTGAAATGCAAATGGGAGTGTTGGATTGTGGGAATCACGTGATTTGTTTTTGTTTGTTGTTTTAAATTTTTTTTTTTTTTTTTTTACTGTGGTGCATCGGGATATTGTTTTTTAAATTTTAGTGGTTGGTGGTTGTGTGATTGTTTTTGGTGGTTTTAATCGTTATTGATTTTGTGATTACGGTGTGTAGAATTGCAAAAATTGCAGATAAAGTGCATTTTCATGTAGAAAAAATTGCATTTTGCATTTTCATGGAAAAAGTGTCTTTTCATGCAGAAAAACGGAATTTTCGTGGAAACGGTATTTTTTCGTGCAGAAAACTGCATTTTCGTGGAAAAAGTGGCTTTTCATACTGCATTGTCATGCAGAAAATTGCATTTTCATGCAGAAAAAATGTATTTTCATGGAGATAAACTGAATTTTCATGCTGATATACTGCATTGTTATGCTGAAAAACTGCATTAACTCATTTTCATATTGATAAACTGCATTTTCATGCTGAAAAACTGCATTAACTCATTTTCATATTGATAAACTGCATTTTCATGCTAAAAAATTGCATTTTCATGTTGATAAACTGCACTTTCATGCTGAAAAATTGCATTTTCATGCTGATATACTGCATTGTTATGCTGAAAAACTGCATTAACTCATTTTCATATTGATAAACTGCATTTTCATGCTGAAAAACTGCATTATCTCATTTTCATATTGATAAACTGCATTTTCATGCTAAAAAATTGCATTTTCATGCTGAATAACTGCATTTTCTTACTGAAAAATTGCATTTTCATGCTGAATAACTGCATTTTTTTACAGAAAAGTATATTTTCCTTGTCTGAATGCATTTCTTTTGGTCTGATATGCATTAGAAACGAACACCCAAAAACTGGAAACAATGCGTAAGTTCGCTAACACGACCCGGCAAAATCCGACAAAAAAATTTCTGTTATCAATTCAGACTTTTTTGTTCAACAACCGCTATGACAACCCCGTAATCACAAAATTCGACACAAAAAACCTTGCAACTCAAGCCGAACCGAAAATAAAACTCCCTACTGTTACATTTGTATTAAATAAAACACAATACGGATAAATTGTCAACAAACTATTATTAAAATTAATTTATTACGTTATCATTATAAACAACGAGGCTTCGGAGTCGTATCGTTTATTCGACGGTCATTTATTCACTCGCCAGTAAGCCCGACCTAACCTAAACTCAACTCATATGACCAAAATACAATTCATTCCTGGCGAATAAATGACCGTCGAATAAATGAACAGACACCGAAACTTCTTTTATAAAAAGAATTTGAATTATTTACAAAATTACTCGTCAAACGAATAACTCGAGTCAGAATTTTAATTTAATTTTTAATTTAATTTAATTTAATTTTTAATTTTTCGTCCTAACCCTCTTTCGCGCACCGTCAGGACGTAAGAATTGTGTTCGTGTCGTCGAGATCTTGCAACTGTTGCACTAGAGCGTAATGAGAATAAATTGTTTCAGTTATTTCAATGACGATACGACTCAGAAATTAATCACTTTCAACTACGCTCGTCGTTCTTCCGGCATCCTGACACAGCAACGACATCCGCCGAACTAATAAATTGTATTCAAGCGCCATTTTGTGTCTCCTGGCCGGGAAGTGCGAATCGGACAACGAAAGCCAGTGCAGAAATTGAATTCCTTTTGATAAGACTCGGAAGCGGTAGCCGTCAATATCCGGATTGCAGTTGGTGGCTTCGGTACACAGAGCTAGGATTAATTGATTTACTATCTAGAAGGAAATTTAATTATTTAATTAGAGCACGGATTTGATTGCGGTGTAAATTAGCGCACCTCGAAGCTGCAGTTGCAACCGCCGGGTTCACGTAAGAGCCAGTCTAATCCTTCCGAATGTTTCAAAATCTTCATCATTAAATCGATTATCTGCAAAGAAAAATAATCATTATTATGAAAATATGGAAAATAAAGCAATTTGAGAATATATTGTTGGATAAGATGAAATTTTTGAAGAATTTCAACTAATAGTTCCAAATTTTTAACAAATTTCGACAAAATTTTGAGAAATGTCGACACATTTTTGACAAATGTCGACAATTTTTGAGATATGTCGACAAATTTTGAGATATGTCGACAAATTTTTCACAAATGTCGACAAATTTTTGACAAATATCATCAATTATTTTGTCAAATCTCAACAAATGTTAACATTTTTTTATCGATATCATTAAATTGTTGTCAAAGTTTAACAAATTTTACAATTTTTTCTTTGATAACATTTTTTTTTTTTACAATATTCGACGAATTTCGACAAATTTCAATAAATTTTAAACAAATTTCATCAAATTTTAAACAAATTTCATCAAATTTTTGACAAATATCAACAAATTTGATAACTTTTTTTTTTATATCTACAAAACTTTGACAAATTTTAACAAATTTTACAATTTTTTGTTTGATATCTACAAATTTTTGACAAATTTCAACAAATTTTACAAATTTTTGTTCGATATCTACAAATTTTATAATTTTTTGTTCGATATCTATAAATTTTACAATTTTTTGTTCGATATCTATACATTTTGACAAATTTTGACAAATTTCAACAAATTTTGACAAATACAACAAATTTTGACATATTTTGATAAATTTTGACAAATTTTAACAAATTTCAACAAATTTCAACAAATTTTACAATTTTTTGTTCGATATCTACAAATTTTAAACAAATTTCAACAGATTGTACAATTTTTTATTCGATATCTACAAACTTTAAACAAATTTCAACAGATTTTACAAACCACTGCTAACCCCAAACCCAAATTGCATAAATTCTCAAATCAAAGCTCACTTTTCCCAACAACTGCAGTCTTGACTGATCGCTCGACGACGACGTAACCGGCACATTACACAGCACGCTCATCCTCGACACGTAACATATTTCTTTAGAATAATTACACAGCCAACTCAAACTTCCTAAACGATTAACGCAAGCATCAACAAACTCCAGACACGCAATTAAAACATCCGCTCCAACTCCGACATCCAAACAAAACAAAACCCCCCCACACTCGACTAGATCCTGCACCGCTCCCAAAGACACATTGACGCCAACAACCACGGTCAAAACCCTCAAAACTCGCACCACCGCGTCTTCCCAGTGTTTCGCGGCAAATTTCTCGCAACAACAATTCGGCAATTGAATTAATTTCGCCAAACTTTTGCCCAGCGTGTCGCCATTACGCGAAAGATCGACCAAACCGCCGTCCCGTTGAAACGTCGTGCAAAATAAAGTCGATTTTGGCCTCGGATCGGTCGCTTTTTCGAGTAGACTCGGTCGCGCTTTCATTATCTTCCACAGATAATTCAAAATGGAGATTTCGTCACGCTCGAAGACGGAAAATTCGGTTCGGGTCATCGAAACGGATGAAGGTGTCGAGGTAGACGACGCGACCGAGCTGAAAATGCTTTCGGCGCTCGACGTTTTGCAGGCGGGTTTCGCGCACGAACGCGTCGGCCACGTTTCGGCGCACGCGCGGAGTCGTTTTTCGAGAATTCCCAGCAAAACGTCAAAGCCGGCGTCGATATTCGCGGCAACGAAGTTGGTGGAGCTTAAAAATGCGTCAATCACGGCGAGTTTTAGGTCGGCGGCCGGCGCGAGAGACCCGGTTGCGTTTTCTAGATGAAGGTCCGGCGAAATAGCAACGTCGAGTCGCGCCGAGTCGATTTTTTCGGGTGGAGAGATGATCGAAGACTGGATCACGTTGTCGCTGCCGCTGCTTTCGAGGGTCGGCGAATCCGAAAGTTCCACAGGGGCAATCGACGTTTCGTCGCGCGAAAAACTGAAGACGCCGTCACCGTAGCAAGTCAAATGCGGAATCAATTGCGGTACCGAAACCTCGCCTTGAAAAAATATTTAAAAAAATTAAAATTATTAAAAATTATATTTTTTGGTTGTACGCGAGCCCACTATTAGAGACCCGAGCATTAACGGCGAGTGTATGTTGGTATTTCTGTTGTGTTTCCACTAAAATCAAATTATTCTAATATTTCCCTAAATTAATAATATTTATTGGTTTAGTTGATAACATTTGCAAATACTTTTCGAGTATTTTTGTCTTTATGCTTAACGTGCGGGAAAATACTCACACAAAAATGTGTGGAAATTCGATAAATATTATTATTAATTATTATTATTATTATTAATTATTATTATTAATTATTATTATTATTAATTATTAATTTACAGGAATATTTAAATAATTTCAATTTTGTAGTACGGTTGCGGTGTGGTATTGACAAAATATCGCAATCATTGTGGTATATCGCAATACCGCAACAAACCGCAAAAAAATCGCAAAAATCGCAAAACCATAAAAATCGTAAAACCGTAAAATCGTAAAAGGCGTAAAACAACACTTTAAACCGAAAAATATATTTATATATTAAAAAAACGACACTTTTCGGCCAAAAAATGCTTTAATTTGCACAAAAACGACACTTTCCGACCACAAATTGCATTTAAACATGCAAACACAACACTTTTAGACCAAAAAATGCATTTAAACATACAAAAACAACACTTTTAGACCGAAAAATGCATTTGTTTGTGCAAAAACGACACTTTTTGACCAAAAAATGCGTTAATTAGTAATATATCGCAACCACTAACATTCCTATCGCGCACTACTGACAAATTTTGAGGGCCCAGGGTCTAATAAGACCCGCATACAACCAGAGGATTTACAGTAATTATTATTATTTCCACCTCTACTTATTTCCAAATTCAACTCCTTCATTTGCTGCAGTGGAACGATATTACACTGAACCGATGCTTCCATCGATGTACCCGGCGCTTCCGTGCGCCGGCGCTTCAACTGCTGATGCATCTGCTGAAATTCCAAATCCCTAAATTGGATATTCGTTTCGAGTCTGTCGATTTTCGCCCGGTATTTATCCTCGGCCTCTTTCAACGCCTGCTGGTTCGACCGTATCAATTCCGACATCTTCATTACATCGCGGTCCTTTTCCTTTTCCAACCCACAGCATCGGTCTCTCACTACCCGAATCTCGGCCACAGCCGTGTTCCTCGCCTCTGTCAAATTATGAATCTAAAAAAAAATAAAAAATAAAATTAAAATAAATAAATAAAGAAATAAATAAATTGTTAATGTCGAAATTCGACCTCGATTTGCGAGTTTTCGAGGTTCCGGAGCAGTTCGTCGAACGACCTGTTTGGGTACATCGGGGTCTCTTTGATGACCTCATCGGCGAAAAGACTCGCCGACGGAACGATGGCCGAAGTGGACGGAAGATTGGTCAAGGTTTCGGCGAGCGGTTTGGGTTTATCTGCTGTTAATAAATAAATAAATAAATTAGTAAAAATCAAATATTGATTTTTGGTTTGTTGTTTTGTGTTTTTTGACCGGTCGGTTTGGTTTGGTTTTGGATGGGAACGTCGTATTGTGATAGCGCCGAAAGCGTGTCCGGTAAGAGGAAGACGTCATCGTCGTCCCAGAGTGACGGGATGGCGTCGTTGTCGAGTTTTTGCCGTTTTCGTGGAGATCGGTCCGTCATGTTTCGGTGCTCCGTTTAAACGCGAACCGTAGATTCCCGGTAGTGACTAGGATCCCATGATGCTTTGCGGGGCTTCACGAAAACCCGAACGTACTACAGCGGAGTGATTAACGTCACTTGCTCCCACCAGGGCGGCGCAAATTGTTTACGCCGCGTCATATGACGCGACCAATGGCGAATAGGCAACGAGACAGGATAGGATTACGTGTAATTGTAGTATGATACTGATAAATCCTTCGTAGAATTATTTTAAACTTTTTCTTTACTAAAGCAAGAATAAAATATATGACTTTGTTTAGAATTTAATTCTGAATACAATAGATCATGTTTTCAGAGGCAAAATGATTTATTTTAAATTTGAAAATTCAATAATACTTATTTGCCTGTTGTTTACATGCAGCTAGAGTCAATGGAATAGAATGGTGTGACAACTGCTAACACTCCGCATGCTATTTAAGCGACTAGGGTCACTTGCTCCCACCAGGGCTGCGCTTCTGAATCCTTCTGGTCTGTTGTTCCACATGCGTCAGTGGATTGAACCGGCTAAAAACATCTAAAAACCTCTAAAAAAAACATCTTAACTCTACAGGATAACCAATTAGGTAGATAAATTGTCTTTTTAATTAGGTTTGCAATATGTTTTGTTTCATATTTGTAGAAATACAGTTTTTAGGCCAGAATTATGTCATTTTAAATGACATAATTCTGGCCTAAAAACTAAGTTATTAAATGACTCATTTAATAACTCTGAATATTGCAGATTATTTATTATTTATTTATTTTTATTTATTTATTTATTTATTTAATTAAAAACAGTAACGTATTATTAAATGAATCTAGCTGTTAAATTGTCTGATTTAAAATCAATAGTACTGATTATGATCTAGTAGCTCATATTATAATCAACCAATATTTAATTTAAAAAATGAAAACATTCAAAAAAATGAAATAATAAACAGGGATGGGAGTGTTTGATGATTATGAAACAATACATTTTTATTGCAACTATTTTACATATTATTTTTTTTTAAATTTGTGACGATTCCAAAATCACCCGCATCACAAGGGACCGGATAAGAGTGAATTTTGGAAAAAAGAATTCGCAAGTTGCGATAAAAAATATAAAATATAATTTAATATTTTGGTTGCAACAATTAGCCCGCATCTCAAGATGAAATGCCACTTCCGGTGAACAAGGAAACAAGAATTATTATTTCTCAGTTGCATCTCAAGTCTCAGTCAAAACGGTCATTTCAAGTGTTTTTTCCATTTTTCAGTGTATTTCTAAAAAGTGTTCAACATAGATGATCTGGGATATCGATACAATTCACAGTTTGATAATAATCAGTATTATCAAACAGCTATTGGTTTTAAACAACCTTTCCA
>JAQFXT010002385.1:0-12380 GCA_034683725.1 Strigamia crassipes
AATGTCCAGAATTTGTCGAAAAATGTCCAGAATTTGTCGAAAAATGTCCAGAATTTGTCGAAAAATGTCCAGAATTTGTCGAAAAATGTCCAGAATTTATCGAAAGTATCAAAAATCTTTGCGCAAATTCATCAAACCTTTACCGAAGTTAATCTAATTTGTCGAAAATTACCAATAATTTGTCGCAATTAACAAAAACTAGACACAATTTTTCTAAAATTTACCAAAAAATTCCAATTTCTAACAATTAATTTAAAATTTGTATAAAACTCCCAACAAAATCCGTCTAATCTGTCGAAATACAAACAGCTTCCGACTATTCCTTGCAACCCTATTTCCATCTGTACAGAACCAAGAAAAAAAATCCTTTTCCAGAATTGCAGCGAACACGAGACAAGCTTTCGATCCACAACTCAAATTCCACCGAAAATGAAAAGATTATCCGCGAACTCAACAGCCGCGAAATGGATTTGCGAGAAGCTCTCGCCGCTAAGGATTCGCAGTTGGCGGTGTTGAGAGTGCGGCTGCAGGAAGCTGACGAGGAGTTAAAGAACAAGATTGAAATTTTACATTCTATGAAGAACGATCGGGAACGGTAAACTCCAAAAAAATAAAAAAAATAAAAAATAAAAAAATAAACCCAGATAAATTTATTTTATTTTTTGCTTCAGTGTTTTGAATGATCAAAGTAATTCCGACGGAGTTCACAGCCAAGCGTTGCAAGCACTTCGACTTCGGTTAGAAGAAAATGAAAACGCTTTGATAAAGGAGAAGAATAATTTCAAAACAGCACAGGTTTTTTTTTTTTTTTTTTTTTTTAATACATATGTGTACAATATACACTATACATTTGGGAATATTGAAGAAATTTTATTGTTTTATGGAGAGAAAGCGACAAACCAACGGCTATTGTGCACTTTTGTGTCTAAAAATGCCAATTTTTACTCTTTTTGGGTCTAAAAAGGCCAATTTTTGCACTTTTTGGGTCTATAAAGGCCAATTTTTGCACTTTTTGTGTCTAAAAAGGTCAATTTTTACTCCTTTTGGGTTTGAAAAAGCCAATTTTTGCACTTTTTGTGTCTAAAAATACTAATCTTTGCATTTTGTGGGTCTAAAAAGGTTTATTTTTTAACTTTTTGTATCTAAAAAGACCAATTTTTGCACTTTTGTGCCTTAGGTAGCCAATTTTTTGCACTTTTGTGCCTTAAGTAGCCAATTTTTGTACTTTTTGTGTCTAAAAAGACCAATTTTGGCATTTTTTATGTCTAAGGTGATCAAAATATGCACTTTTTATTGTCTACAATGACCCGTATCTGCACGTTTGTGTCTGAAAATGTCAATTTCTCCATTTTTTTTTAGACTTAAAATGTCAATTTTGCACTTTTTGACCTTAAAAAGATAATTTTTTTATTTCCTTTTAGTTGGAATCGAATCAAAGAATCACCAAATTGGAGGACGAAAATCGTACTCTGAGTTCCAGCGTAATGGAGTTTCAGCAGCAACTGCAGTACGAGAAAGAGCGGAACTCGGACCTGAACGGACAAGTAAAACAAGCGAAGACCAGTTTGATTTCGTCCCAGCAAGAGCTGACGGACTACAAACAAAAAGCCCAGAAAATCCTCCAATCCAAAGAGAAATTGATAGCGTCGCTCAAAGTAATTGGCAGCTCGGAGTCCGGCCCGCAGTCCGAGGCGGGCGCCATCGCCGCCAGCGTGGAACTGGAAGAAGTCAAGTAAGAACTCGCGATCCCGCATGTTATTTTTACACGTGACGTTTTTCCCCCGTTTGTCCGACAGACAAGAAAGGGAGATGGTCAGGGAGGATTTGTTTCTGGCCAACGGCATGGTCGAGAAGTTGCGGAACGAAATCGAGGACCTCGAGATGCAACTGCAGAACGAGATGGCTTTGGCGCAAGAACGGCAGCGGAGTTTGGAAGAACAATTCAACGGCGAAGTGAAATTAAAGGAAGATTTGTTGCAAGAGAATACACACGTTAACGAGGTAGGCAAATGAATGTGTTTAATGTTTTTGTTGAAATTGTTGGAATGTTGATGGTTTGCGGAGGAAAAATCAGGATCTTGGTGAGTTTTTGTTGTATTGAAATAAAACAATCCTCAGGATTGTAACCGCTTTCGCTACTTGTAGCGCCGCTACTATAACGCTACTTTTTTTTTAAGTGAAACTTCTTTAGACGCGTTAGGGGTTTTGGGGTTAGAGTAATTCGAAATGTGACGGAAGTGAGTGACGAAAATGCGTTACGCGAAAGTGGCGCCGCTTATTGACGAAAACAAAGATGCCGCCATTGTCGATTTGACTTAGATCGACGATCGACGACCGAACAACGATCGACGACCGAACAACGTGACCGATCCATCTGACAATCCTCTTTTTATTTAATTCCGATAATTTGTAAACAAGAAGTTTCACTTCTTCCGTGTGGTCTTAAGCATACTTTTTAAAAGTAGCGGTAACATAGCGGAAAGTAGCACTACTTTTTCGCTGGAAATATCGCTACTTTTGCCGCTTTTTGGAACTACCGCATTTGCACAACACGTGCACATGCTGCAAAATTGTCTGATTCAGCTATTTTGCATTGATTTGGCTCAACGGCGATGCAAAATCGTCAAATGCACGGTGATTTTGCAGGTTTTTTAAATCATGTGAAACTAAATTATTAATTTTAAGAAAGTAGCGCAGAAGTAGCGGGAGCGAGATTGCACTACTTTAGTTTAAAAAAATAGCGGTAGCGCAAGTAGCGAAACTTTTTTCTCCAGAAAATAGCGACAGCAGTAGCCGGCTACTTTTTTTTAGTAGCGGTTACAATCCTGACAATCCTAGATGAAAACAGCATGCACCGGCTTGGTGCCCTTTAATAACATTAAGAAGTGATTGATCCATAAATCTAACACCAGAATTGATTTTCTATTGTTTTTGCTATTATTTTAAGGAAATCCAATTTATGAAGGAAGAGTTATGTCGGCAAAAAACCATGTTCCAATCCAGGATAGCCGATCGGGACGCCGAATTGGACAAACTGAGAAAACAAGTAATTTTAGTTCCGCGATAAGAGTCGTTCGACGCCTAACACGTTTTTTATTTTTTGTTTGAAAAGCTGACAATGAAGGCTATGAACAACAACCAAACCGAACTGGAATCACGACTGCACACGCTGACCGAGAGCCTCATCCACAAACAAACAATGCTGGAGACGCTGAGCACCGAGAAAAACTCGCTGGTTCTCCAGCTGGAGCGAACGGAACAACAAAACAGAGAAAATCAGAGTTTCATTCGGAGAGGAAATGCAACCGCGCTGAATGTCGATGACAATCAAAGTAAACACGCTTAAAATAACCCCAAAAAAAATACCTAAAAACCTAATTATTTGGTTTTCATTCATCGAAAGGACGCATGCCTGAATTTTTAGTTGAGAGTCCATTCGACGGCCAAGTTGCGCGCAAGGTAAAAAGGGCGTATAACAGCGTGGACAAGTTCAGCGTTCGTTTAGGCATTTTTTTACGCCGGTATCCGACCGCTAGGATCATGGTTATTGTTTATATGGTGAGATTTAAATATACCATAAATGCTCTCATTGAACGTTACAATAATAATAATAATATTATCACCGTTGGAATGCCAAATTTAGTCTTAAATCCTATGGTTGCTACACTCATTGTCCTGATCATCTGGTCCTCGATGGCGGTGCAGCATGAATACCGTATTTCTTCGATAAAAGGTCACGGCTTGTATTTGCAAATGCAATTTTTTGCCACGATGTAATGTTAGGTGTTACGTCCTAATTACGTCCTCTAACATTAGAAAAACCACTTTTAGGTGGAAAACCTACAAGTTCAACTGCAAAATACAAATACAAATCACCGTCGAATATTAGCCGCGGCTTGTATTCCGAGTGTTGATATTTTGCCGCAACTTGTAATCGAGGGCGACTTTAAATCGACGAAATACGGTATTGTCAAGTCTCCGTTAGTATACGGAATAATCTCAATTTTGCAGTTAGAGCACCCACGTTCAATGAGGGCATTTATGGGATGTATATATTGTTACGGTTTGTTAATTGTTTTTTTTTTTTGGTTAGGGTTTGTTACATTTGTTTGTTATGGTGATTCTGTTGACTTATTCGCCGGAGATTCACCCGTTGGACCATCCCTCGTGAATCGTGCTGTTTTACCGTTAAAATTTTAATTGAGGAAATTTTTATTGTGGTTGTTTATTTTGCCGCCATGGGATGATGCCATTGTAATATAACATTCACAAATAAACATTGTAAAAAGTATTTATCAACTGCGCGGGAAAGTCGATTTAGAAACGAATAAACTGTCAATTACAGATTTCGCTCTATTCATTAGGTGGTCGAAAATAGTCGATTTTTAATTTAAAATGTCAATTTTTGGTCTAAAATAGTCGACTTTTGGTCTAAAATGTCAATTTTTGGTCTAAAATAGTCGACTTTTAGTCTAAATTGTCAATTTTTGGTTTAAAATAGTCGATTTTTGGTCTAAAATAGTCGACTTTTAGTTTAAAATGTCAATTTTAGGTCTAAGATAGTCGACTTTTGGTCTAAAATGTCAATTTTTGGTCTAAAATGTCAATTTTTGGTCTAAAATAGTCGACTTTTGGTCTAAAATGTCAATTTTTGGTCTAAAATAGTCGATTTTTGGTCTAAAATAGTAGACTTTTGGTTTAAAATAGTAGACTTTTAGTCTAAAATAGTAGACTTTTAGTCTAAAATAGTAGACTTTTGGTCGAAAATGTCATTTTTTTTAAACAATCCATTTATTTAATTATAATAACCACATGTAAACATTTGAATAATAACAATCAACATTTAAAGGAAGGGGGTTGGAGTACATTCACATGGCGCAAGAAGCGATTGACCGGTCATGTCGTCCGGTTTCGCGATCGCCAATAAATCGAGAATTGTCGGTGCCACGTCGCACAGAGCAGGATTGTGTTTTAGTTCTTTGAACTTTCGTTGACCGGTCATGAGAAAAGGCACTAAATTGTACAAAATCAATCAATAACGCTCCGTATATTATTGCGTGTGAGTAAAATCACCTCTGTTTGTTGTGTGTGATGTTACCGGGCCGCCTTTTTCATCTATCATGACCTCGGCGTTGCCGTGGTCCGCCGTCACGAGTAAGACGTAGCCGTGTCTGTCGCAGGCTTCTTTGACCATGCCGATGGCTCGGTCTGTTTGATAAAAAAAAATTTAAGCGATTAATAGTTGTTAGGACTTGATAAAATGTTATTTGTGGATTTGTTTTCAAGCGAATTGCACTTTACGGTACGCAGTTTGCATTAATATTTCTAAAATTTCAGTAAAATCCTTTAGTGGTCATTGAAATTCTTAAAATTTCATTGAAAATCCGTAAAATTTCATTGAAAATTCGTAAAATTTCATTGAAAATCCGAAAATTTCATTGAAAATTCGTAAAATTTCATTGAAAACCCGTAAAATTTCGTTGAAAATCCGTAAAATTTCATTGAAAATCCTTAAAATTTCATTGAAAATCCTTGAATTTTAGTGAAAATCCTGATGATATTTCATGAAAATCCATAAAATTTATTGAAAATACTTAAATTTAATGAAAATCCTTATGATTTGATGAAAATCCTTGTGATATTTAATGAAAATCCTTATGATATTTAATGAAAATCCGTAAAATTTTGTGAAAATCCTTGAATTTTAGTGTAAATCCTTGAGTTTTAATGAAAAATCCTTAAAATTTAATAAAAAACCCTTAAAATTTAATAAAATATCCTTAAAATTTACGCAAGCCTATCAAAATCCTTTAAACATACCTCTAAAATCCCATTAAAATGCTACAAATCTTTGTTAAATCCCATTAAAATGCTTCAAATCTTTGTTCAATCCCATAAAAATCCTTCAACTCTTTGTTCAATCCCATTAAAATGCTTCAAATCTTTGTTAAATCTCATGAAAATACTTGAAATCTTTGTTAAATCTCGTTAAAATGCTTCAACTCTGTTAAATCTCATTAAAATGCCTCAAATCTTTACTAAATCTCATTAAATCGTCAAAAATCTTTGCTAAATCTCATTAAATCCTCAAAAATCTTTGCTAAATCTCATTAAATCCTCAAAAATCTTTGCTAAATCTCATTAAATCCTCAAAAATCTGTGCTAAATCTCATTAAATCCTCAAAAATCTTTGCTAAATCTCATAAAATCCTCAAAAATCTTTGCTAAATCTCATTAAATCCTCAAAAATCTTTGCTAAATCTCATTAAGACTTGATATCTGATTTTCCTCCGTCAATTTACCTGTCGCTTCTACAGCAATAACTGCTTTATCATACTTGCCCGTATGACCAACCATATCTGGCGGTGCAAAATTCAGCATCAAAAATGGATACTTCCCGTTAGAAATCGCTCGCACCATCTAAACACAAAAATTAATTTAAAAAAACAAAATAAAAATGTGGAAAAATATCTCATTACCTCCAGAGCGACTTGAGTGCAACTCATTTCCGGCTGCAGGTCGTAGGTGGCCACTTTAGGTGACGCGACCATCAGCCGGTCTTCGAGCGGAAACGCTTCTTCGCGTCCTCCATTGAAGAAAAACGTCACGTGCGCGTATTTCTCCGTTTCGGCAGTGTGGAACTGCGCAAGCCCCTGCTTCGAAATCCATTCGCCGAGCACGTTTTTCGGCTGTGACGGTGGGAAGAGCAGCGGAAATGGAAAATCCGCCTTGTATTCCGTCATGCAGAAAATACCCTGAAACGAAACAAATTTTTAATACACGAAAAAAAAAATGCTTTTTTTGTGCAAAAAATGCATTTTTCTAGATGCGTAGATGCATTTTTGGACACATTAACTGCACAAATCGTAGCTTTTCTACATATTATGTGCATTTTTCATGCAAAATGTGCATTTTTCATGCAAAATGTGCATTTTCTATGCAAAAATGTGCATTTTCCAAGCAAAAATGTGCATTTTTCACGCAAAATGTGCATTTTCCACGCAAAAATGTGCATTTTCCAAGCAAAAATGTGCATTTTCCATGCAATAATGTGCATTTTCCGTGCAAAAATGTCATTTTTCATGCAAAAAATCAATTTTTAAGCACAAAATTGCATTATTGAAGTGCAAAAAGTCACTATAAACACAAAATTTGCACGAAAAATATCTATTTTCATACAAAAAAATGCATTTTCCACACAAAAATGCATTTTTTAAATTCAAAACTGCAATTTTAGTCCAAAATTGCACTTGAAATACTAAAAAAATTATTTTACACAAAAAAAAAAACATTTTAGCAGCACAAAAACGAAAATCGTCCACGTCGCACTCACCAAATTAGCGACGGCTTTAATCGGTTCAAATTGTCGCTTAATCCCGAACGCTTCCACAATTTCCCTCATCCGATCAGCACGAAAATTTATAAACACAATCGTGTCGTTATCTGCAACAAACCACCCATCCTCAGACCCACCAATCACACCTCCACACCCGAAATTCAACCTTTGATGAGTCCATCGTCGCAGCAAATAATCGGAGTCAAAAACTCATCAGTTTGGCGTTTGTCGCCTGGCATATTGTACCGATCCTGGATCAACTAAAAACCGAAACAAAACGAAATTAAACGCCGAATTCGATTAAATTCGTCAATTTTTGACCTTTACGATGCCTTCCGCGGTGGTTTTTTCGCCTTTGCCGCTCACCATCCCGTCGTAGGCGATTTTGATGCGTTCCCACCGGTTGTCGCGGTCCATGGCGTAGTAGCGACCGGTCACGAAGGCCAGTTGGCCGTACTTGTTCTTCTTGATGTGGTCCAGCACTTGTTGGACGTAGAGAACGGTGGTGACGGGGTTGGTGTCGCGGCCGTCGCCGAAGAATTGGACGTAGGTGGTTGGGACTTTGTTCAGTTTGGCGCCTTCGAGGAGGGCGAAGAGGTGGTCGATGTGGCTGTGGACGCCGCCGTCGCTCACCTGTGAAAAGTGAAATTTTGTGGAGGTTTAGATGCGAATAATTAATTTTGATTTGAAATTTTAGGTAATTACGTAAATTAGATTTTTTTTTTTTTTGAGCCCGAATTAATTCAATTTGGAGTAAAAAAATCTAAATTAGAGATTAAATATTCAATTCGGTGTTATTCGTATTAATTTTTTACTAAAAGTTTTTTTTTTTTTTTTTTAAATGAAAAATTCATTTTTTACGATAAAATGTCAATTTTTTACGTATAAATTTCAGTTTTTCGATAAAAATTTAACTTTTGTCGTTCAGATTTTAATTTTTACGAAAATATTTCAACTTTTCACGTGTAAATTTTTATTATACGAATAAGTTTCAACTTTTGACGTATAAATTTCGATTTTTACGAAAAGATTTCAACTTTACACGTATGAATTTCATATTTTTATTTTGACGACAAAATTTGAATTTTTACTAGTAAAAATTTAAAATTCGACAAAAAAAATTTAATTTTTACGGGTAAACATCAATTTTTTCGAATAAATATCAATTTTTATGGTAAAATGTCAAATTCTACGTAAAATTTTCAACTCTTTACGTAAAAATTGAAATTTAAACGTAAAAATTTCAACTTTTTACGTATAAATTTCAATTTTCACAAATTAAATTCAATTAAAATCAATTTTTATAAAATAAATTCAATTTACACAAATTAAATTCAATATCCATCAAATCTTCACAACTAAAATCCAACCACATCACCCACCTCACTTCACAACCCAAGCAAACCCCAAAAACCCCCCAAAAAAAATCACTTCCAACACCCAACTCACAAGTCCAGCCAAATGCAACCGGCCAGTCCCCGCCTTAGCTCTCTCACAAGCGTCCACAAACGTCTTATTCTGGTAAATCTCCTTATTATCCACCGACATATTGATCTGCACGATATCCTAAATCCCCAAAAAAAAAAAATTTTATTCTCATCGTCCAATTCCCACGACCGGAAGTCGTCGATTAAGTCCAAATTGCCTGATAAACAACACGTCCGGCACCGATATTCGTATGTCCGACTTCGCTGTTGCCCATCAATCCTGCTGGCAACCCCACAGACAGACCCGATGCGTCCAATGTCACGTGCTGGTCGGGGGCACTGGACAACGCGTCCATAACTGGCGTGTTTGCGTTCAAAATCGCATTTCCTAAAACACGGAAATTCAAAAAAATTAAAAATAAATTCAAATTTCACTCGTCGAAAGATTGTACCTTCTTTTTTGTCGGATAATCCCCATCCGTCGATCACGATCAGACAAACTTTGGTCGACATTTTGGTTTGTTTTTTTAAAAAGAGAATTTCTCGCCCTTCGTCGGGTCTTGAAGGACGACTGCGAGAGATAAACCGCCGATTATTTTTATTCCATTTCCGAGTTATGACGTATGAAATTGTCCTTTAGTTGTACAAAACTCGATGTTTAAAAACGTTTGGTATTAAACTTCTTTGACTGATCATTTGAAAAGTAGATATTTTATTTAAAAAACAATTAAAACGTTAATTTAATTTCAAATTGATGTTATTATTAAATTTATTTTTCATTTTCCAAGAATGGAATAGCAGACGATGATTTACAATAGTCACGTGATGTTAAAATGGCGGCGTGCGTGGTTTGTTGTTGTTTTCAGTGTTGATTTGTAGTTTGCTTTCTAGTTTCTAGTCAAAATCGAGTATTCAAATGGCTGAAATCGATTTAAATGTGATTACTAATTGGTCTATATTGAATGACAAACGTTTGAAAGATGCTGTTACGTGCGCGAGGAGTTTATGCGACAAGTATGAGTTGATTTCATTAAATTTTGATGATTGTGTTAAAATTTATTTTAATTTTTTGTTGATTAAAATTGCAGTGAAGATGAAGTCGAAGATACAGTGTCGTTGGATTCGTGCGTGCAGTTGTGTAATGATGCAAACAATGGGGATAAGTGCACGCTGACATTGAACGATTTTCAAGCAGGTCTGGGCATTGCACAGCTGATTGTGGTAACAAGAAATAAATAAATAAATTGAAAAATTGAAAAAAGTTTTGATGTTTTTGTTTCAGATAAGTGAAGCGAGGAAGATTGAGTTGTATTCTGAAGAGGGAGAGTATATTTTGACTAGTAGTTCGGAGTTTGTGACGGAAATTGATGATTTTGTTGTGTATAAGGCGAATATTTTGCTTCCGAGTCCGTTAAAGTCTTGTATTCTTAAGGTGATTTGATTGGAGGGAAGTTGGTTAAAGGGTTGCCAAGTTTTGGGGGTTTTTGTAGAGTGGGTGTGTTGGAAGTTGAAAATAGAATTGGTTGAAATGAGAATAGGTTAAAGGGAATGAAGGTTACGAATTTGCTTTTTTTGTTTCTGTTTTTTAATGTTCAAAATTCAATTTTAATGTGCAAAATTTAATTTTAATATGCAAAGTTTGATTTTTATACTCGAATTCAATTTTTACCATCAAAATTCAATTTTTACCCTCAAAATTCAATTTTTACCCTCAAAAATCAATTTTTACCTTCAAAATTCAATTTTTACCCTCAAAATTCAATTTTTACCCTCAAAATTCAAATTTTACCCTCAAAATTCAATTTTTACACTCAAAATTCAATTTTTACTCTCAAAATTCAATTTTTACTCTCAAAATTCAATTTTTAACCTCAAAATTCAATTTTTACCCTCAAAATTCAATTTTTACCCTCAAAATTCAATTTTTACCCTCAAAATTCAATTTTTACTTTCAAAATTCAATTTTTACTTTCAAAATTCAATTTTTACCTTCAAAATTTAATTTTTACCTTCAAAATTTAATTTTTACCTTTAAATTCAATTTTTATCCTCAAAATTCAATTTTTACCCTCAAAATTCAATTTTTACCCTCAAAATTCAATTTTTACTTCCAAAATTCAATTTTAACTTAAATAATCACCAACCTCTATGCGAAAATAGTCAACTTTAGTTCGTTAGAAATTGCTTTTAGCTTGAAATTCTTTTTTTGAAAGCGAAAAATTAAATTTTTTATTTAGGAATTGAATGTTTCCCGCTATAAATTGAACGTTTTAGCTTGAAATTAAATATTTCATCTAGAGATAGAATTTTTTTGAAATTAGAAATTGCAATTTTAAAAATAAAAAAATAAATTCAGCTAGAAATTGAATTGTTACCGAAGAAATATACTTTTTATGTACCAATCCAGAACGTCCGGGGCCCCTGGCAACTCTTTGAAAAAACATTTTCCAACATTAAATTGATCGCGTACATTCTGTTGACTTAGTTACTCTCCCTCCGCATCCCTACCGAAATGTGGCTTTACGGAATACGGGTTGCGATGCAACCAATGCCGTCAACACGAACCATCAACTCCAACATGGATTTCAACAAAATACTCCACCGCATTAACCAAAGCGACGAAAAAATGTCGGACAAAGCGAAGGATTTTGCTCAATTACTAATGGCGTATCCGACGAACCCAGATTGTGCCAACGCAAACACCGGCTCGAAAACCCGTCAAATGATGCAACTATTTAAGAAGTTTAATCCACCCGACAACAAAACCAGCGACGTTAACGAACGGGGCGACGAAAGAAATGCGGAGGACGAAGTGAAACGTGCCGCTGCGAACGAAAAAATCAAGTTCGAGCCGCCGGACGCGCACGGGTAAAGAATCGCGTGACCCATTTAAGAAAATTAAGAAAATGTCGCCATTTTGTTTATTTTGTTTCGTTACAGAGGCGATATCAATTCGTTGTTGACGAATATCGTGCGGCGGGAGGTTCGCGCGAGCGAAGAGCGGCTTTGGTGCCGCGTGGAAAAGCGTTTGGACGAATTGGAAACGCGGTTGATGGAACACTCGAACCAAATGGGCAAATTGTTGATGGGGTTGCATCTAAAGACGCAGCAAGGCGCTGGTTTAGCCAATAAGTAGCGGAAGAAGCGCCGTCTACCTCAACCGATGAATCTCCGTGTTGTAATAAAATGTTTACGCAAATTTTTCTACAAACAAATAAAGAAAAAAATAAAAATTAATTAATTAAAGTGAAACTTCCTTCAACGCTAAGTTGTGTGGGTTGTGCACTAAGACAACAGCACTGCGATCACTTGCCAACATTTGTGGTCCCTTCTGCAGCTTCCTTAGCAATAGGTGGAGCAGCGGTCCGATTATGGCCAATCGGTCACGGGGACCCGGCAATCCGGAAGTTGTGTGCACGGAGTCTCGAAGACGTCCGCGAGTCAGTCTGTGCCTTGACATGGCATGTGTAAGAACCTGGTGGTCTGTTTCACGACTGTTTCACAACTGTAGTTTGTAGATGTGTACATTTGGTAAATGTCACAAATGTCACAATTTGGCAAATTTCACAAATGTCACAATTTGGCAAATTTCACAAATGTCACAATTTGGCAAATTT
>JAQFXT010002386.1:0-12374 GCA_034683725.1 Strigamia crassipes
AAAGATCTCAGAGAAGAAAAAAAATATTCGTATTTTAATTTGTACATTACTAATTATCAATTTCGTGGCTTGTGTTTACCAAACAATAGACAGGATATTGCATCTTGTGGATGAACCAACAGCAGTTGATGCACACATGATTGAAACAACGCATGGGTCCTTTCCTTATGTTTACATCATTCCACCTGGAGTAGTCACTGACACAAAAGACTTTACAAGTGTACATAGTTACATAACTGATGCCTACTTACGTACGGTAAATAATTTTTACTTTTTATTTATTTTCTCACAAATTAAATTTTAATCAAAAGTGAAAAACAAAATAAATATTTGCAGCCAAAATTAAACGTTAATCTTACAATTGCAAATTATGAGACGTTGATTACTGGGCTCATTCCACAAGTTTTCAGTCGTAAGTCAACCAACATTACTATTGTCTTTGTTATACCAAGTTCTTTTTTTCACTTAGCATTACCAATTCCATACGGGAATGATGCTTACAAGATGGTCATAAAACTTAAATTTCTAAGCAAAAAAAAAATTTGTATATGTAAGTATTTAATTTAGATGAAATATGAAATCATTTAATAATCTTTTTTCGAAACTATTCGATTCAATTGCAAGATGTTTGTAGAATCGTCAGAAATTGTCTATCATTTGTTCATCCAATTAGCAGATTTTGGAATATTGACAGCCAAAAATGAGATTAAAACTTACGTGCAAAAAGTAAGAATTAAATTATTTATTAATTGAAGCATAAATTGATGGTAAAATTGTTAACAATAATTAAGTTTGAGATTATACAAGTATCATCGGTTTTCATAATTGGTAGAAAAGTTACTAAATGTTGCACAAATTGATAAATTGGTAATGGAAATATTATAGCAATCTGATATAATTATTGGGTCAGACTTTGGTACAATTAACTTGTTTGAGGCAAAGTCCATACTGTGCGAGAGGGTCGCCAATCGTCTCGAAGATTTTGAATTCCTGTAGAAATCCTGAAAATTTCAGGATTTTAGAAAGATTTCTCAAGATTTAGGCAGATTTCTTAAAGATTTTGATGGATTTCATGGATTTCCAGGATTTCAAAAAATTCTAGAATTTCAGGGATTTCAGGGATTTCAGGGATTTCTAGGATTTTAGGGTTTTCTAGGATTTCAGGGATTTCTAGGATTTCAGGAATTTCTAGGATTTCAAGGATTTCTGATAAATATCGATGGATTGGGATGGATGTGAAGTAAAGTGAATAATTTTTTTATGTTCATTATAAATCCTTCTTTTATGTTCATTATGAATTCTTCTTTCATGTTCATTATGAATCTTTCCTTCATGTTCATTATGAATCCTTCTTTTATGTTCATTATGAATTCTTTTTTTATGTTCATTATGAATTCTTATCTTATGTTCCTTATGATTTGTTCTTTTATGTTCCTTACAATTTGTTCTCTTACAATTAATAATTATGTAAGTATTTGTTTTTTTTTATAAAAACAATAGTGATTGGTTTTGTTGTTGACATTATGGTTGTCCCACAAAAAGAATAAGGGGTGTTCACACTAGAATTACACGTCTAGCAAAGTCTTCTTAATTTTAAGAAAGGCGCTTAACATGTTCTAAGTTATAAATAACCAATAAAAACACCCAGTAAGAGTTTAGTATTGTAATCGTTATGTGAGTGTTTGGGAACCGGTCATCGTGTGGTCAAGGGGACGACCACGCGTCGCTGGTCGCAAATACACACTTTAATAGGAAAATAACCACAATAGACGCACCATTTAAGTAAAAGTAATCTTTATTTGTTGCTGTGTCTAGAGGCCAGTGCACCTAATGTGTTTTCCCTATGCATGGAGCTCCTCAACTTCATCCCTAGCTCTGACCGCTGGTCACGAGGCCTATGGCGGCGTGGCCAGCAAGTCCTTTGTTCTTTTACCACGCTGCTCGTTAGGAACGTGCAGCGTACACGATTGGGCCGCTCAGGACCCTGTGGCCCGCAATGCGGGCACACAGCACCGGAGATGGCCGTGCATCGTGAAGGGGTCGAAGTTAAACGCGAGAAACAGACCTCAGGTCTTACTCGTGTCGTGGCTGGTCAACGACTGGTCATCCCCACTACTCTCGACCCCGTGCACGCCACTTCCGGTCATTGCCGGGTCCCTGTGTCCGATTGGTCACAATCGGTGCCGCAGCTCCACCTATTGCTAGGAAGCCGCAGTAGGGACCGTGAATGTTGGCCGTGACCAGGCCAATGGTCACAAGCCGCCACATGTATCTTTAATTCCAGATCGATTTCTGAAGGAGAGAGATACTGTGTGGTGATGTAAAGATCTCTTGTTGCACTTAGCTGTAATTCCACGTAGATCTGTGAAAACGAAAGCTAAGTGCGACATAACCCCCAGTCTCTATGCATTGGGCAAAAAGATTCCCAAAGCACCGACATGTTCTAGAGTAATTCCACTTAAATCTGTAAAGAAGAATTTAGAACGTGTCCAATTCCTTTCCGATAGAGATTATGTATTGAGAAAACAGGTCTAAATGTTATTTATCTCCAAACACCAAAAGTTCACTAGCCATATATCTCACACCAGATTTAGGATATTTAGTTGATTGATAGGATTACCTTTATGACTAAAGTAATCTATTAAATCGACACCGGCGCAACTATTTATTAAAAGAATAATAATAAATGAAAAGACAATTTACCGAACCCATTGTACATTTCCGGTTAACCGTTGCCCTCTGTTCCTGGCACTTTTGTGTACCGCAGCTCCACCTGTGATTGGCAGACGGATGCCATGTGGCATGGGAATACCAGTATATTACTGGATGCTTATCACTTATTAAGAAATGACACACTAGATACTATATTTAGTGCAAGCGTTATATCAGAGCATTCACACCTCATTTTAAGACATTTTTTTTAGTATGTTTGTGTTTAACATTATCCTGTCGGTTTGTTCAGTGAGATTGGACTGGTGGGCAAGGTGGCAATCGCTCCAGGTAGGGCTCGCCACCTAGCAGTTTTTCTATAAAGTACTGAATTTTGGTACTAATAATCGGACAAGCCATAAGCAACATCATTTATTTGTTATTCATACAATTAATATTTCGCTTCATAACTTTACAAAATTTACAACTATTGATTTACAATTGCTGATTTACTACAAGAAGTACAATTATTTCAAAGTTCCTGAAATCTAAGAAATTCTAGACATTCATGACATCGTACAAATTGTCGTATTTGTTGCAAAAATTCAAGCAAAGTCAAGGTAAAATCTATAAGCCTAAAATCTTCAAATCTACAGCAAATCCCTGAAATCTTTATCAAATCTATGAAATCTTAAAAATCTTTGAAATCCATGAAATTTCCAAAAACTTAAGAAATTCTGGAAATTCTGGAAACGCATAAATTCAATCAAAAACTTTAAAGAAATCCGCCTTAAATCCGGAAATTTCAAAACTTCGCACGCGATTTTTGCCATTGGCTACCCCTCGTTTGTCCCATACTCAGGTTTCCGGAATTTGTCCAGGCTTAGACGACTTTGTTTTTCGTCTGAGCTTTACGGAACTTATCTCACATTCAGGTTTTTTGGAATTTGTCTTGGTCAAAAAGCCTCGTTATAACATAAGCTTATATTGCAAAAAATAAATACATCTTGGTATCAACGAAACACAAAAGAAAGTTATTTTTTATTGCCACAAGACTCTAAGCAATTCGTACTGACATAAACCAAAAACACAAAATAAGTGCTAACAAATCTTATTTAATAGGAAATCCTTGAACATCTATTTCACATAAGTCGAAATCACAACGAATGCACGGTTCGAGTATTTGTACAATAGCATAATTACCCATCATGTTGTTTGGACAATCTTTATCAATTTCATTGCCCGTACGAGAAGCCGAGTACCAGCAAAGTGCATTTTTCCTGTGAAGTGCGCCACTTTCTTCGTCATGTCCCCCAACTCGTGCCATTACCTTCATGTTTTGGGCTGCAAACCAGCATGATTTTAAAACTAATTCCAGTTCGACAGTGCCTTAACTTACGAAGTGATGGTCCCACCACAATTCTGATCTTAATTACGGCGTGTATCTGTTCCAACTTTACCACATAGAGAGCATAATCATCAAAATTGTGGATACACGTGCGTACGATGCCATCTGTTAGTTGACCTGTATTGGGACTAGTATTAGCGTGGTAGGTATTATTAATCTCCTTTCCTACTGCCACGTTGGTTAGTGTTCCGGTGTAAGCACTTGGGGGATCTTTAACTATAAACAATATTGTTTCAAAGTCATTGCACTAAACGACCAGTGTAACTCGTAACGTAAATGTCAAAATGTCAATAGCGGATCTCATTACATGTACGATTTTGCAGTTTTGTGATTTTTGCATTAATCACAAAATCAATATAAAGACTCCAAAAACAATTCCATGACTTTGCAATTTTGCGTTGTCTGCTATATTTGGATCTTAGTTGTACCCCGCCAGTTGAAAATGAGGTGCAAAATAACGAGCACTGCGCAGTTAATGTGATAAAACAAACTTTTTACAAGTTTTACAAAACAAAAGTTGTTTCTTGAGTTTCCTAGTTTTATGCGAGCTTGGCCGCTGCCATTTTGTTTTGAGTCTGAAAGCGTCAAAATCGCAAAAACTACCACATAGACATTTTTCGGATATTAAATTTTCTTTTTTTCTTTCTTCTGTAGTAATTATGAATGTGATTGGTGGAACAGATTTCACATGACAAACACAAAATTGCAAAATCGATTGGATTAACGGAACTCCCTAATAACTCAACGAGCCAATTTCCGAGTGTAAATAAAATTGCACGAAAAATTTATCGACATTTTCAGCTTTTTGGTCAATATAACTCTCTTACTCGAGCCCAAATTTTTATGACATTCTCCAAATACTCCATCGAATAATCCTGGTTCTCCTGACTCCTCTATAAAGTAAAATGAGTTGATAGAGAAATTAAATTTTTTATTTGTGTTTTGGTTGATTTAAGTAATCAATGGATCGGTTTAACGTACTTTGGCTTGTTCCAAGGATGTATCCAATAACGCCGCATACAATGATCAAAATAACTAGCAAAATCACAAGCACAACGATTATTATTATCCACTTCTTACTGAAAAATTGATAAGGAATAACAAAAATGTTATTGACGGGGAAAACTACTATTACTTCTTGTTTTTTTCCTCTTCACCGAGGTAACCCCCGGCGTATCGCGCCATTGCTGACTGTTCTTGTTGCTTTTGGCTGACTGTTCTGGTTGCTGTTATTAACTTGAATTTGAAAACGTTAAAAATGATATTGTTTACGATTGCGGTTCGAATTTTCAATAATGGTCCTGATATCGTGCCGGTATTTCATTATTGTGCAACAGTGGTATTTGTCGATAGGAAAGCCAACTTGACGGGGTCAGCAATGACAAAAGAGAAATTACGAATCATTTGCGAATTTTTTGTGAATCTTTTGTGGAATTTTGATGAATCATTTGTGGAATTTTGATGAATCATTTGTGGAATTTTGATGAATCTTTTGTGGAATTTTGATGAATCTTTTGTGGAATTTTGATGAATCTGTGAGTGTTTGGCGCCGGTCACCACGTGGTCAAGGAGACGACCACGTGTTGATGGTCGCAACACACACGACAGAATGAAATAAACCACGCAAGACGCACTAATTAAATGAGAAGTATCTCGCTACGGGGCCGACTTCCGGAGCCCACGTCCTTCACCAGGCCGCAGCGCCGTCTATCGGCGACATGCAGCGAAGGACGTAACGTTCCCTTTTCCCCAGTGATCGAGGACGGTCACATTCTTTTGTCAAAACACCAGAAACCCTTTATTTTGAAATAAAAAGTGTTAAAATTTGTTTACCACATCTCTCTTGGATTTGATGATGGCAAATTATTTTCTGTTTTCTTTGACCCTAACAGGTTGGGAAATGACAGAAAGAAATCGTGACCAGATGGTCCCCATGACCACCCAAGAACCGGCGCCACACTGACCACGGTCAATGAGAGTAACCACATGGCCCCTGAAATCAACTGGCGCAAATTAACCAGTGAATAAGCTAGTTGTTTTAAAAACCTTCGACGCGCTCGCCTCGCTTGTTCCTCTTTACAGAAATATTTCTTGTGATTAAACCACCCGCATTGGGTTTGAGAATGGTCAAGATAGACCATGCGGCTATCCTTTTCTGCAATAATTTCTTTGAAATCTGAGCTAGAAAAGTGATTTTAGCATGGTTGTCATGTTTATTGGAATTAGACCTTCTGGATCTGGTTTTAAACTTTATCTTCCAAACATGTTCATTGGAAAAGAAACCTAAAACCATGATTTTTATGTGCTATAAAATGTCGAAAAACTGGAAAAACGTGTTTTTATTTGTGTCAAACAAAGGAAAATGGTTTTTATTAGGCCTAAAAAATTCAAACATGTGCAAATTCAATGTACAAATTTTTCAGTTTTGCATTTGCTCTACTTTTAGAACATTTCAATGTAAAAATTCCAAGAAAATTAGGGTGACACATAATCCTAATCTTAGGGGAGACCCTAGGGGAATTATGACACGCTCGAAATTCTTGGAGGGATTAACGATGACGTCATCCAGCCCTTGTTCTAGGAATGGTCAGTACATTAATCCTTGTTCTACAAGTGGGTGGAAACTGATACTCCCTTGCAAGTGGCTTGTGCACTAATCTCTTTAATCTCTCTAGCGTATAAATACTGTTGAACAAGAAGTTGGTCATTCAGTCAATGCCTATCACCAGAGGTGAGACTGACTACTCTTACTGCTCTCCAGCAAATAAGAGAAAGAATCAGACACCATCTGAAACTAGTACTGAAACTTAAATGCCTGGCAGTGAAACTCAATGGGTCCCAGACCTACAAGCAGTCATGGAGGCCATTTGTAGGATTTTTAATTTGGATGAAGAGGACCTGACTTCCCAAACCCTGGAAACCCTCGAAAGACTGGCCCTGGAAATGCTCAAGGGCCGACAAGAATCGAAGAACTGCCACAAGTTGGTGGCGGTCTCGAACCAGGAGGTAGAGGCGTCGGAAGCAAAAGTCCAAGACCTGAAAGCAGCGCTCCTAGCATCGCAAAATAGATTTTAAGCGGGTTCACACAACAATTGCGAACCGCTAGCGATTTTAACTTCCAACAATCCTCAAATACCATTTATTTTAGAACAAAATAAATGGTATGCCTTCTGATTGGCTGCGGAAAAAAATCGCGCGGAAAAATAGAAATAAATCCTATTTTCAAATTCCGCCCTCAATCCGCATTTTTGATAAGAATTGACGCATGTTGCGTCATTTTTAGGCGCGTATCCGCGACGTAATCGCTAGTGTGAACCAGGCTTAATTATGTTTTATTTTTCAGTGAAAGCAATTTTTGTGACCGCCCAGCAATTACGGGGCGACATTTGCGGCCGCTGTTGTAGCTCCCTAACCATTGGTGAAGGGGACACGGGAGCCCAGCAGAACCGGAAGTTTCATGCACGGGGTCGCCAAGAATCCCCAAAGACAGTTGTTTATCAGCCGTGGCCTGCGACAGACCTCTGGTCTGTATCCCATGTCTTTTGGCGACCAAACGATGCACGGCAACTTCTGGTTATGCGTGTCCGCTCTGCAAGCCGCAGGGACCTGAGCGTCCGCTCCGTTTGCGTAACACATGGCGTGGTAGAAATTTGACCAGAATCTCGCTGGCCACATGGTCCACGACGGCGTGACCAGCGGTCAGGAATACTGGGAAGAAGTTGAGGAACTCCTTGCAATAGGAGACCACACTTAGGTGCACTGGCCCCTAGACACCACCATTCAATAAAGCAATAGACTTCATTTAAATAATGAGTCTTTGTGTGTTCTTCACATTCTACAGTGTGTGTTGCATCCAGCATCACGTAGTCGCCCCTTTGACCACGTGGTGACCGAACACTCACATTTTTACTGTGTGAGCATCTATTACTGTGCAAGCGTTATATCAGAGCATTTAAAATACTCAATTTAAGAGATTTTTTTAGTATGTGTAACATTATCCTGCCGGTCTGCTCAGTGAAATTGGACTGGTGGGCTAGTTGACAACTACTCCAGGTAGGGCTCGCCACCTAGCAGTTTTTCTATTAAGTACTGAATTTTAGTACTAATAATTGGACAAACCATAAATAACATTATTTATTTGTTATTCATACAATTAATATTTTGCTTCATAACTTTGCAAAATTTACAATTATTGATTTACTACAAGAAGTACAATTATTTTTTATTTTAAAATTCCTGAAATCTAAGAAATTCTAGAAATTTATGAAGTCGTACAAATTGTTGTATTTGTTGCAAAAATTCAAGCGACGTCAAGCAAAATTTGTAAACCTGAAATCTTCAAATCCACAGCAAATCCCTGAAATCTTTAGCAAATCTTTAAAATTTTTAGCATATCTTTGAAATCTTTAACATATCTTTGAAATCTTTAGCATATCTTTGAAATCTTTAGCAAATCTTTGAAATCTTTAGCAAATCTATGAAATCTTTAGCAAATCTTTGAAATCTTTAGCAAATCTTTGAAATCTTTAGCAAATCTTTGAAATCTCTTTAGCAAATCTCTGAAATCTTACAAATCTTACAAATCCATAAAATGTCCAAAATCCTAGAAATCTTGAAAATTCTGGAAATGCATAAAATCAATCAAAAACTTTGAATATATCCGCCTTAAAACCGAAAATTTCAAAACTTCGCACGCGATATTTGCCATTGGCTACCCCTCGTTTGTCCCATACCCAGGTTTCCGAATTTTGTCCAGATTTAAACAACTTTTCTTTTTTTTCGGAATTCGTCCGAGCTTTACGGAACTTATCTCACATTCAGGTTTTTGGAATTTTGTCCCGGTCTAAAAATCTCGTCATGTGATATGAGTTTATATTGCACAAAAAAAAATATATCTCAGTATCAACGTAACACAAAAGAAAGTTATTTTTATTACCACAAAACTCTAAGCAAGTAGTATATACATAAGCCAAAAAGACAGAATAAGTGCTAACAAACCTTATTCAATATCAATAGCAAATCCGAAAACTTCGAATTCACATAAATAGAAATTACAATGTTCGCACACATCGCCGTATTGTACAAAAGCATATATACCCATCAAGTTGTTTGGGCAGTCTTTTTGAAATTCATCGCCCTGACGAGATCTCGTGTGCCAGCAAACTGCATTTTGCCTGTGCAGTGCGCCGGGTTTTTCATTGTAATGCCCAACTCGTGTAATTATTAGCCTTCCTGGGTCTGAAAACCAGCATGATTTTAAGACTAATTCCAGTTTGACAGTGCCTTAACTTACTAGTTCCTGCAGACACCGCAATTCTGATTTTAACTACAGCGTGCATCTTTACCAACTCTACTTTAAAGAATGCTAATGACTCCAATGAATCGACACACGTTGTTCCGACGCCATCTGTTAGCATCGCAACGTCTAGTAGTCCACCCACGGAACGAACAATTGCCTTTCCTATTGCCACGTTGACTATAGTTCCATTGTAAGCAGGTGGGGGATCTTGAACTATAGACAATATTGTTTTAAAGTCATTGCACTAAGCGACCCGTGTAACTCGTAACGTAAATGTCAAAATGTCAAAAGCGGGTCTCATTACATGTATGATTTTTCAGTTTTGTGATTTTTGCATTAATCACAAAATCAATATAATGACTCCAAAAACAATTCCATGATTTTGCAATTTTGCATTGTCTGCTATATATGTTTCTTGAGTTTCCTAGTTTTATGCGAGCTTGGCCGCTTCCATTTTGTTTTGAGTCTGAAAGCGTCAAAATCGCAAAAACTACCACAGACATTTTTCGGATTTTGGATTTTTTCTTTTTCTTTTTTGTGTAGTAATTATGAATGTGATTGGTGGAACAGATTTCACATGACAAATTTCACATGACTAACACCAAATTGCAAAATCGATTGGATTAACGGAACTTCCTAAGAACTCAACTAGCCAATTTCCGAGTGTAAGTAAAATTGCACGAAAAAATTCATCGACATTTTTAGCTTCTTGATTAAAATAACTCTTACTCGAGCCCAAATTTCTATCACATTTTCCAAATACTCCATCGAATAATCCTGGTTCTCCTGACTCCTCTAGAAAGTAAGTTGATAGAGAAATTAAATTTTTTATTTGTTTTTTGGTTGATTTAAGTAATCAATGGATCGGTTTAACGTACTTTGGCTTGTTCCAAGGATGTATCCAATAACGCCGCATACAATGATCAAAATAACTAGCAAAATCACAAGCACAACGATTATTATTATCCACTTCTTACTGAAAAATTGATAAGGAATAACAAAAATGTTATTGACGGGGAAAACTACTGTTACTTCTTGTTCTTTTCCTCTTCACCGAGGTAACCCCCGGCGTATCGCGCCATTGCTGGCTGTTCTTGTTGCTTTTGGCTAACTGTTCTGGTTGCTGTTATTAACGTGAATTCGAAAACGTTAAAAATGATATTGTGTACGATTGCGGTTCGAATTTTCAATAATGGTCGTGATATTCGTGCTGGTATTTCATTATTGTGCAACAGTGGTATTTGTCAATGGGAAAGCCAACTTGACGGGGTCAGCAATAGCAAAAGAGAAATTACGAATCATTTGCGAATTTTTTGTGAATCTTTTGTGGAATTTTGATGAATCTTTTGTGGAATTTTGATGAATCTTTTGTGGAATTTTGATAAATCTTTTGTGAAATTTTGATGAATCTTTTGCGAAATTTTGATGAATCTTTTGTGGAATTTTGATGAATCTTTTGTGGAATTTTGATGAATCTTTTGTGGAATTTTGATGAATCTTTTGTGGAATTTTGATGAATCTTTTTTGAGTCTTTTGTGAATTATTTGGAAATCTTGTGACCCTGCAGCAATCATTGGCCAACATGCGTGGTCCCTTCTGCGGCTCTTTAGAAATAGCTGGTACTGCGGTCCGATTATAGCCATTCGGACACAGGGACAGGGCAAAGCAGTAGAAAGGAGGCAGTATGGGTTCATTTATATTCAGAGGGTGAGGGGAGATACAAAGGCAATTTATTACTACACATATTTTTTCTTGTTTCCACAATTTACTTTTGGTGAGCTATGAGGCAATTTCTTGGTTTCGTCAAACGGGTCACCCCTCTGGAACTAACAAAAAAAAATCATTTTTAGGCAGTTTAATCATACAAACATCACAATTATATCTGCTCATTTGATCATACAAAATAGAAAATTTTGGTGATTCTAAAACTATTTAATCACAAGATAGCCACGGATAGTCTTTACGAGCTTTTACGATGGAATTAAAAAGTATAATTAAATTATGACGAAAGGTGAGCTTAAAAAGGAACAAAATATGGGATCCACATTGTAATCATTACCCCAAGTGGAATTACTGTAGCAGACAATCCAGGCAAAATGTGCGAAAATCTTTTGTTAGTTGCGTAAGTCCTTTCCCAGAACGTCTTATTGAGTGCTACGTTGCCCAGTGCGGAAAACTTGGTCAAATTGGGATCGTAACACACATATGTCTTATAAAATTTGTTCATTTTCCCAAACTTAACACCATTTGCAACAACAAATGTGAACGGGGACGTACAACAGTTCTGCATTTGGGAGACATTGGCAGGACCAATCACAAGCGCCGATGCATTCGCAGATTAATCTGGCTAATGAGGCGGCAGCTTTCATATTAAGTGTGTGACGTTTAAAACCGTATTAGTACAAAAATCTGGTACTAGATGGCGCCCTCGCGCCTTCTAATGTATAAAAACGAGGAAAAATAGGAAAAAAGTGACTGCTTCTCCTGCATCGCTCCCAGTTGGGATGAAAAGAAAATACAGAATGGAAAAACTCTATGTACCCATAGAGTTTGCATGAACTCTAGAAAAGAGAACAACCTACATTAGCCAATGTAAAGTAACGTAGACAAGGGGAAAAACAACACACGGTATCTTGGTCAAGATCAGTGTCCTTGGCTAGGAGGGGGTCACGCGTTGGCGTGTCCCTACCCCTCACCCCCTGAGAGGCAGAAGTGCGCTGCGTATCCACTTCCGTGTCTTCCGTATCCACTTCCTCTGGACCTCTGGGGGCAAAGTGGCCCTGCGTATCCATATCCGTGTCCTCTGTATCCACTTCCTGTGTCCTGGGTATCCACCTCTCCCATCAACTGATTGGAGGGATTCCCAGAGCCATGCTCCCATTGGCGCATCAAAGAACTATTGTACTGGCCACAGTATATAAGGAGGTTTCCAGCTGGAAATCCCCCCCTTGGCTTTGAATACTGAACTGAACTTGATATATTGAGAATATATGTGCACCTATCTAACAAATAGGTGCA
>JAQFXT010002387.1:0-12373 GCA_034683725.1 Strigamia crassipes
AGTCTTTTCATTCATTCTATGCTCGTTTTGAGATTCAAAACATACATAAAACAAACGTTACAGCTGTGAAATGAACGTGGAAATGAACGGGTACTATTCGAGGGCGGCTTTTAATCGATGAAATATGGTACACACACATAAACACACCATATTTCTTTGATTAAGAGCTGTTCTCGAATAGTAGCCGCGGTTGAGAGTGCTAGTTTGATATAAGAGCCGTCGATTAGTAGGTGCGGCTGTGATTCGAGGGCAGTTACAATTCGAGGTTTTTATTCAAGTTTCAAATTTTTTATTTATTTATTTATTTATTTATTTATTGAAATGAGCACTCTAGGGGAGTAAGGTACAGTTAAGGTTGGTTTGATAGGATATGGTTAATTAGTTTTTTCCGAAAATGCGAGCAGTGGTGACGACATCGGTCCGCGGCACAAGAGAAGACGTCTTCTCTGATTTTCAAGGGTAGAGTATTCCAGGAATTGAAGCAACGATACGGAAAGCTGGCCGAGAGACAGGGTGAGATGTCGAGTGTTCAAAGTTGAACCGCCTGATAGCTCGAGTGGCAATGTCTGCTTTGAACTGATTTTTTATAGCGTGGGCTGGGTGGGACGGGTTTCTTACGGCATCTGCCAGAGAGGAAAGGTCCTGGGCGAGGAGGAGGATGTCGAGTGTCAGAATTTGGAGGTGCAATACGTACATTGTATTACATTCATATATTTGTTGTTTTATAAACTAAGTATAATTTTACGTTTTCTAAGATGTCTTACTTTTGTTTTACTTAAATAAGTGACCGAATCATGCACATTTTGGGTTATTTTCGTTTTACACGATTTTACATAGCAAAATCCAAGATTTAAATTTACACGGTTTTGTGCGGAACCGATCTTTAGTGTAAATCGGGGGATAGGTGTAATTAAGTGCACCGTGAACCGAAAAAGTTTGAGAACTACGTAAATAACTATTGGTAGTTATTTTTGTGCAATGATAAAAAAATTTTCTAATTGAAAGGTCTCGCTGAGCAAACAAATACATGTGTTTTAGTGCTATGGATAAAATCTCATTGGTTACAAACTTGTGGGCTTTTCAAAATAAATATCCTAGTAGCGTCACTGATTTTGTTTATGGTTTGGGATGCAAGGAAGGAACTTTGCCAAGCTTAATGTTACCAAGTGCTACTAGCTTTTGAACGCCAGTACACGTCTGTAATTTCAGAAAGATTAAAAGACTTACTTTGAAACTGAGTGTGCCTTGGTTAATCAAGCTTCTGCAGATTGAGAGTGTTATTAAAGTTATATGAGCTTGCTGGGGTTTCCAGTTGGCCTTGCAAAGTGGGGGCTTTGTGGCAATATTCAATTGTCCAGGGAAAGAAATTTGTTTATTGTTATCACAGGAGTTAATGGGTTGCGACATTTACATATCTCTTTGCTATTTACAAACCATTAGGTCTTGTAATTCGTGGGGTGTATGTCAAGAACGGTTTTTCGTCGTTCCAACATGTAAATAAGCGCAGGAAAGTTTAGTTTAACTAAAAAAAAAAATATTTTTAGCGAAAAATAAACTTTTAATAAATGGGTGCATTCAAAGGTGCCAAAAGGTACAAATTTTTTTTTTTTTTTTTTTTTTTTGGTGGTACTGGTTTGCGCTTGGGTGGCTGAATCACAAGTGACTGTAATTTTGGTGTGTTCATTCAGAATTTTTTTTATTTTTATGTAATAGGTAAAAAAAAATGTTTATTTTTCAAGTCTACTGAACAGGGGCGAATTATAACAGGCAAAAAAGACAAATGTTTTGGGCTTGTTTTTGTGGGACCCGGTGAAGACCGAACAAATTATCAACCACAATACAAAAATTACCGTAAATCTTCTGGTTGTATGCTGGTGCACTAGGCAAAATAAAATTTTCCCTCGCGGTCTAGTGGAGTCCTGTGATCTAAAGGTGAGTGTACAGCCGTGACCAGAAAAAGCTTCCTTGCTTCGGTTCAAGCTCAGATGCAGAATGAGCATTTTTAGCTATGTCCACTAGATGGTGCAGAAACTCGTTGATTATTTGTGACAAATTGACATTTTAATGATGTCACAGTACGACCTAAACTTAAAATGTTTAGATTATTCTGTGACATCATTTACTTGCCAAGTTGTCACGAATAATCAACGAGTTTTTGCAGCATCTAGTGGACACAGCTAAAAATGCTCATTCTGCAGATGAGCTTGAATCGAAGCAGGGAAGATTTTTCCGGTCAAGGCTGTACATTGGTATTTATGTTGTTTACACTAAAATTAATTTTGAGAAACCTCTAAAAATTGCTGCCAATTCCAAATTAGGTTTCCCTGGTTTGTTATTTTCTCTTTAAACTTAAATGCGGGAAAATACTAACAAAAAAAAAAATGTGCGAATATTATCAATTAAACCGATAAATATTATTAATTTGCAGGAATATTGGAATATTTTCAATTTAAACAAACAAAGAATTTTAAAGATGAATGTAGAGACCTTCTCTAATGGGAGCATGCGCACAACCAGAGGATTTAGACCCAGGCGAAAACCCGAAAAAAAAATTTGTTTAGGGCCCAAAAAAACCTTAAACCGGTCGTGTAATACTGAAGCATACGGTGATATTTATTTATAATATTGCAATTCCCGAGCAAATTCCAGAAGCCCCTATGCAGCGAGTGATTTTTTATTGCCGATTTTATTCACTGCATTTGACAGTTGAACGTATACGAGATGTATATACTTGAAATTCTTTGCAGACCTCTATGAGACTACTCAAGTATGTGGTGCTTCTGGTGGTTCTGGTCACGGAGAAGATGCAATTGGCAAATGGTGGCGGCACTTCGCAAAATCCAAATAAAGATGGCGCCAAAGAGACTGTTACTGTTGGAGTGTCAGCGCCATACAGTTCGTACAAATCGAGGATTAGGAATTACAACAAAAACTGGACGCAAGCGATGAACGATCTGGAAAAGAAACACCACTTGCAGCACATCTTCGACAGTTTCGTCATCCCCCAGCCCACGATCACGTTGAGGAGCACCAGGCCGAATCCAGGAGGTGATTAATGTTTATGTTTGACAAGCAAAAGGAAACAAGGAAAAATCACTAATTGGAATCAATTTGCGCTGCTGGGATATTATGATTTCATGCAATGTTTTTACAGTGCGCCTGACTTGATTCTATCTGCGATGTTTATTGACAGGGGCTGTCAATTTCCGCTTCCAGCGGTCGTGTCACGGGGGTAATGTTATGTCATACACCATGTGTGGTAATATTTCATGGCGCTCTGACTTAATGGGGTTATTTGATTGAGTAATTTCAGATTTTATCAGCGAAATTTCACGTTTAGTGCGATTTCCTTGTTGAAATTAATTTTTATTTAAAAAAAAATTATTTTTTTTTAGATTTTTTAAAATTTTTTAAAAATAAAAAAAAATTGATTTTTAGATACTCTCGATACATTATGCAACGATTTTCTGCAGAGAAACGTATGCGTTATCGTGTTTTTGTCAAATTCCGAGATGTACGGTCATCGAGAAACTGCCACGACACTTTACTTTCTCCAATTGGCAGCCTACATCGGTATGCCGGTCATTTCTTTCATCGCTGACAATTCGGCAATGGAACAGGTAAAAGGGGTGTAAACACGCGTTTTTATTAAAACTGCAGATGGTGGGTGCTTGCTTGCTTGCTTGATGGTGGCAATATAAGCAACAAGTTGCGTCATGCGTGCGCTTTTGTAATTAAACGAATTGCGAATTAAATTGTAATACAAGTATACGAATGTTATTTAATTATATTTTCTGTTTTATTCACGCTGCGCTTTGCTCGGAGCAGGAAGAGGTAAGTGAGAGCGGATTAAATGATTTTTTTATTTTTTTACTTTTTTTATTTTTTTTAAGTCTGGGGTTGTGAGTTGGGGGTTGGTATTTCGGTTTTCTTTAGAACTTCATTATGAGGTAGGCCTAATTAATACGAAGCTGTGATTTGCCTCGTTGAGTTTAATTTCGTGGAATGTAAACAAACGAGTTTTCTTTGTAGTTTTTTTTTAAATTTTTTTTAAATAATTGTTTTAATTTTTAAATAAATATTAATTTTTATAATGAAATTATAGAAACATCCGTCCTCTCTGTTACTCCAACTTTCACCATCCGTCCGACATCAATGCGAGGCGATGTTTAGCATTTTAAAGAGGTAACTAATGAGATTTCGCGCAATGGAAGAAGAAAATCAATTTTTTTTTAAATTTTTCATGAAACGCAGGTATAATTGGAAGCAATTTTCTGTACTTGTCTCAGAAATACCGGGTCGGAAACAATTCGAATTAGCGGTGAATGAAATGCTTGTGAAAGATGATAAGTACGTTTAATCACGTATGATTGCGCTATTATTTATTTTTTTAAACATTTATTATGCAGATTGGAACTCTTGAAAATCATAAACATCAACTCGACTGATTTAGATGATCTAAATGTAAAATTAAGCAACGAGTTACTCAATTCCGAGTCGCGGGTACAACTTTTATACGCTAATAAATACGAAGCTAGGAACATTTTTAAAGTGGCCAACACTCTGGGACTAACCAGTAAGGATTACATGTGGATTGTGTCCCAATCCGTTATAATGGACGTCCGATTTGGCGGAAAAGCCACTCCTGAATTCCCTATTGGCTTAATGGGTAAGAAGTGAAGTTGATATTTGTTTTCTTGTTTTTATTGCACTTTTTATTTGATAAATGGTACGAAAATAAGAGAAAAAAAACGAAAGAGGAAAGGGCTGTTGTTCTAATATCTCTAATAGTAAGCCATCTGTTATGTGTCAAGTTTGTTGAGCTAGGAAAATGAAATCGTTTGTTCCACTTTACAAAAGTCGCGAGAGGCCATTTGCAATGGTGTCTTGATGGTGCATGTGCATCACCAGAGATTTGAGATATTTTTTTTTTTTAAATGAGTGATTCGCGGTGGTGGTAATTTAAATGGATGCAGAAGTTGCGTTTTGGTTTGATATTAAATTTTTTTTTGTATTATTTTAGAAGAATATGAAAAAGAAATGCAAATGTTTTAAAGTCTACCTGCGAGTTTCGCATTTGCGCTGCAGCAAAGCGCAGGGGCAGCATTGCCATATCTCAGATTTCTGGTTTAATGGCTGAGTACATAAAGGAATTCTGTCGTGAATTCTTTTCTATCTCATCAAAAGTGTACGCGTGAGTGTAGTGTTTTAAAAAAAAAGAAAGAGAATGGAAAAAGAAAAGAAAAGACACCAGATGGCTATAATGGTAATTGGATGCTTCCAGGAATGCGGGATTGAGTCATTCAGGAATTTGTAAATTCACGGTGGAAAATTATCGACCGTAATAGCTACTCAAATTTCGTGGTAATTAAATCAAACCTGTTTCTGACGTGTCTTATTAGAATTAAAGAAAAAAATGTAGTCTGAAATTATCAATTTAATTAGATAAACAAACAGGTTTGCTGCACTATCTTTTTATCCAATTTAAAGCTGATAAAAGGTTGTCTAGAATTTCAATTGTATATAGAAAAAAATATTAGGGGACCAAAATTTGCTTTTATTGACTAAATGCCAACAAAATTGTTGTATTTTGTTGTACTGTTTTGTTTTATTTTGTTTTGTTTTATCGTGTTTTATCTTGTGTTATCTTGTGTTATCTTGTTACCTTGTTTTCTTTTGTTTTCTTTTGTTCTTTTTTTTTTTTTTTTTTTTGATTGTTTTCTTTTGTTTTTGTTTGTTTGTGTTTGTTTTTGTTTGTTTTTAATTGTTTTCTTTTGTTTCTTTTGTTTACTTTTAGTTTCTTTTGGTTTCTTTTGGTTTATTTTGGTTTGTTAGTTTTGCTTTGTTTTGTTTTGTTTTGTTTTTATTTGTTTTCATTTTTTTCATTTGTTTATTTGGTTTTATTTGTTTTATTTTGTTTTATTTTGTTCTTATTTTGTTTTATTTTGTTCTTATTTTGTTTTATTTTGTTCTTATTTTGTTTTATTTTGTTCTTATTTTGTTTTATTTTGTTTTATTTTGTTTTATTTTGTTTTATTTTGTTGTTTTTTATTTTGTTTTGTTTATTTTGTTTTATTTTGTTTTTTCTTGTTTTCTTTTGTTTTCTTTTGTTTTCTTTTGTTTTGTTTTGTTTTATTTTGTTTTATTTCGTTTTATTTTGTTTTCTTTTTGTTTATATTTTGGAAAAAATAATCGCATGCAGTGACAAGTTGGCTATTATGCGGCACACATCTACTTCCACCCATCAATCTAGTGTGGAAAACGAAGCAGAACGAGAAATAGCAAAAGCAGAATCCCTGGTCCAAATTGGAAATATTAGAGCTCTCTTTCGGTCTCACTGAGGCATAAGCCATCAGCTTTCCCCAGGGTGGCCACTGGAAGGTAGAGAGAATTGGATTTTACATCCCCTACTCAGTCACAAACCAGTTTGCAAGTCCACTAAAAAAAAAGTAACGCCATTGTCTCCAATTGCTCGTGCATGGTGCCACTTGCACGTGAAAAGATGCCAACTTTGTAAACCCCACATATTGTTGCGTGTCTGATTCCATGGCAACTAGCTGTTTATCAAGTTCAGACGCATTAATTCTTCTCTTTCTGCCATTTTCTGGGATTTGTGCGAATGTTTGCGAAATCGATTTAAGCTCAAGTTCACTTTAAGTGGTCTTTTATACTCGGATATTGCGTTTGGCGAAGATTAAAATTTATTTGGTTTAACTGATTAACGCATTCAAGTGTACAGATGCACTGTTGGTTCCAACGTTGAGTGGCGTGGGAAGAATTGAATTGGATTTAGTCAAGTTTAAAATAAAAATAAATCTCAGTTTTGAGACTTGTGTTAGAAATTTCAAAATCAGGACATGAAGTGCAACGTCTTTCAAGTAGCAAATGGGAGGTCATGTTTAAGAAGAAGTACTGTAAAGTTGTGGGAAATTAAATTTCTAATTTACTCTTGAAGGTGGGTGAGTTTTCAAACCATTTCTAGCGAGTAATATAACTGTTTTGAAGCGTATTGCTGCGGCTGCTATGGTAAAATCGAAGTTGTTTTCAAGCGCTTAAATTGAATGTAGGTGCAGTTTTCGATCGAAACAGCAATGAGCAGCTACGATATAAATGGCCGTCGTTACGTGCTCACAACACCGTTAGCCTTTATGTGGTGTGAACTCTTTGTCCAGCGATAAGGTCACTTACTCTATGAAGAATTTCCGTCTCCATTTCCTCTGACCGCAAAATGCGAAATACGTTTTTAAAAATAAAAAATAATATGGAAAGTATTGATTTACCTGCAACGTCAAGCTTAGTAAATGTACGTTTGGAACAGATAGTATATCGAGCGCGTTTACAACGTGTGCGTAAATGGACAAAGACGACTGAATTCAATATCTGAATCGAACTAACTGGCTAAAATAGTGTAAACGTCTAACTAGAGATGTGGCAATTTTTTTGTTTAACTTTAAATAACTTATGACTTATAGATGTACCGTATTTCTTCGATTAAAAGCCGCTCTCGAATAGTAGTCGCAGCTAAAAATCGAAGCCACAAATAAACGAAAATAAACTTGGAAGAAACATTCCACGTTCATTTCACGGCTGTAACGTTTGTTCTATGTATGTTTTGAATCTCAAAACGAGCGTAGAATGAATGAAAAGACTAAAAAACAGCCACTGCTTCGTATAGTAGCCGGGGCCAAGAGAGGCGATTTGTAATAAAAGTCGCGGCTTTTAATCGAAGAAATACGGTATATGTTTATACGTTCAGAATGCAACTTATACTAAAGAAATAAATAAATAAGTAAAGACTATACGTATTTATGTATATGTTAGCACATTAACGATCAATACCAGGCGTCATGTGAAGGCTTCCTATTTTTTTTAGAGAACTAATGCAGACGTGGTTAATCGTAAAAAAACATTTTTTAAACAAGCACGGGATGTAAAAATCTGTTTTAAAAATGTTTCTAACGTTTTATGTGTTTGCGAATTAAAAAGGCTTTTGCCAAACGGATGGACTTATAACTTATAAATTTATAAGGCGTACATATAAAAAAAGCGTAATTGCCAAACCTCTACGATACTTGGGTAGATGCCGAATGTTCGAAGGTTGGTGGTTGAATCAAACGAATTAGCCAATTAGCAATCAATAGAAATGATTTGTGGTGCATAGGACTGAGTTTCCTGTTTGTCTTTTGTCTTTGCAGGTGTCAATTTTGACACGAGTCCAACGATTTTGATGACCGAGTTACAAAGGGCTGGAAAGGTGATCGGGCACGCCCTCGATCTTTACCTCCAGGACCCTCCATCGCCTTCGTTTAGCCTTTCGCCCAACATTAACTGCAAGACTTCGTCGCGAACTCGATGGCCCCACGGACGGACTTTGTACAAGTGAGTTTGGTTAGCCTGGTGGGACCCTCATGATTGCTATATTGATCCGATGGGAGGAGAAGAGGCCTCGTGGGCTCCAAATGACTTATAGCCCTGTCTACAGAACAAGGGTTGGCCAATTGCCTCTGAAACTCTCGTTACTGCTGATAGAGGAGGGAAAATCAATGATTTGAGATGACGCGGATTGAGATGAATTTTCCTTTGCTTTCTTTCTTTCTTCTGCGCGTTTATACCCAACTGAATTATCTTTGTCCTATCGCAGGTATTTGCGTCGGGTGAAAGTCAATTTGAGCGGCGATGAGCCAAATATCGAGTTTAACGACGACGGCACTTTGAAATACGCTAAATTGAACATACTCAATTTCAATACGGAGAAAGAATGGCAAAATGTAAGAAAATAAATAAAAGAAAAGAAAATATAAAAGAATTTATTATTATTATCTTTTTTTTTTATGTTTAATAAATTTAAATTTTTTATAACAGATAGGTACTTGGACTCAAAATGGACTAGTGCTGAAGGATATCGTTTGGCCTGGCAACGCTTCGTCTCCACCCTTAGGGAAACCAGACGGATTTCATTTAAAAGTCACGTTTCTTGAAGAACCGCCGTATATGGTGTCGGAAATGCCCGATCCTAACACGGACGAATGCCCGAAGAAAGGCGTTCGGTGCCGAATGGGAACTGACGAACAATTGGCTGAAATGGAAAAGTAAAAAAAAAAAAAAAAAAAAAAATTTTAAAAAATAATTTTTTTTTTTTTAAATTTAAAAAATTTATGAAATTTTTTTATTAGATCGTATACGGAGAGCGAAATTAAGAGAAATACATCCATGTACAAGTGTTGCACGGGGTTTTGCATCGATTTGTTGCAGAAATTCGCAAAAGACATGTCATTCACTTTTGACCTGGTGCGCGTCGAAGATGGACTGTGGGGTTCCATGGAGGTGAAAGTTCCGCTTTAAACCAACAGTGCATTTATTTTGCCTGTGTATTGCCTCATCTGTGCAAACACTGTGCAATTGACTTTTACTGCCGCCAATAAAAGCCGATTGCATTTGAGCCAGGTGGACACGTTGTGCAAAGTTAAGTAATGATTTGTATTTTTAATGCGCAGAATGGAACCGCAAATGGATTAATTGCACCTTTGGTGAACAAAAAGACGGATATCGTTATGACGGCTTTTAAAATCAACGCTTTGCGCGAGAGATTGATCGATTTCTCTATCCCCTTCTTGGAGACCGGCATCGCCGTCGTTGTCGCCAAGAAAACAGGAATCGTTTCACCAAAAGCGTTTTTAGGTATTAAAATAAACGCAATCAAATACAATCAAAAGCTATAAAAATCTGTTGCGTATTTAGAACCATTTGACACGTACTCGTGGGTGTTTATTTTGTTTGTCGGAGTCCAAGTGGCGGCGTTTGCAATATTTTTCTTCGAGTGGTTAAGTCCTGACGGCTATGACATGAAGTTTCAAGCGAGTTCAGGTAAATTGAATGGAGATTTAAAGGTTGAGTGCACTGAGTTGTGGTTTTAGCAATTCTCAAAGGAAACAATGTGTGATGGTAAAATAATTGTTAAAATAATTTATTTATGGTGTTTATGGTATGGTAATTGTTATGTTAATTTTTGTTGTTGGCATTGCAATGCATTGTGGTTCCAGTTTTTCTGTCTTACGTTATCAGTTCTAATTTTTTTCTTTTTTAAAATTTTTTTTGTTTTTGACCCTGTGTAATCCAAGATCTAGCTTAAGCCTGAAACTAAGTTAAGGATTAGCTAAGCTCGAGGGGGTCGTCAATGCTGGAAATTTCGTACAGGGAAAGATTTTGGATTTTAAAATCTTTGAAATCTTTTGAAATTCTCTGAAATCTTGGAAATCTAAGAAATCCAGGAAATTTTGGAAATTTTGGAAATCTAAGAAATCCTGGAAATCTTTAAAATCTTAGAAATTCTGGAAATCTTAGAAAATTTAGGAATCTTAGAAATCTTAAGAAATTCTAAGAAGTCTTTGTGAAATTCTAAAATCCATAGTAAATCTCTGGCGTTCCTGAAATCTTCTGAAATTCTGGAAAGCTAAGCAATCCTGAAATTCTAAGAAACCCCTGGTGAAATTTTAAAATTCATAGCAAATTCCTGAAATTTTTGAAATCCCCTGAAATCTTGCAAATCTATAGCAAATCTCTGAAATTTTGCAAATCTTAGAAACCCTAAAAAATTCTTGTAAAATCCAAAGAAAACTTTGTGAAATCCTAAGAAAACCTTGTGAAATTCTAAGAAATTCTTGTGAAATCTTAAGAAATTCTTGTGAAATTCTAAGAATTTCTTGTGAAATCTTAAGAAATTTTTGTGAAATTCTAAGAAATCTTTCTGAAATCCTAAGAAAACCTTGTGAAATCCCAAGAAATTCTAAAAAATCTTTGTGAAATCCTAAGAAAACCTTGTGAAATCCCAAGAAATTCTAAAAAATCTTTGTGAAATCCTAAGAAATTTTTGTGAAATCTTTGTGAAATCTTTGTGAAATCCTAAGAAATCTTTGTAAAATTCTAAGAAATCTTTGTGAAATCCTAAGAAATCTTTGTGAAATCCTAAGAAATCTTTGTAAAATTCTAAGAAATCTTTGTGAAATCCTAAGAAATCTTTGTGAAATCCTAAGAAATCTTTGTGAAATCTTAAAATCCATAGCCAATTCCTGAAATCCCTAACATTTTTAGGAAATCTTTGAATTCTTACAAATCTCTAAAATTCCTAAAATCATCAAGGATTTCAAAATCTCGTACGCTATTTTTGCGATTGACGAACCCCTCGGCTAAATTTATAAACCGGTGACATAATCCTCCCACGAAGCTTTGCATTTTAAGCAACTGGTATTGCAGTTGTTATTATAACATAATAAACACCACAAATAATTCTTTTTAACAACTAATTACCATTTTTATATTGTTCCCCTACAGAATTTAATAAAAATACATTCAGTGCACGTGACTTTCAACATAAATTTTTTTAATTAAAAAAAAAAAAATTCAATTTTTCTCGTGTATTGGTAATTTTTTAAGGATATAGATTTTCCCTCTTTCGAACATACTGGCTCGTGTGGGCCATGTTGTTTGGTGCAGCTGTCGATGTAGACTGTCCCAAGGGATTTACCGCGCGATATATGGCCAATATATGGGCCTTATTCACTGTAATTTTCTTGGCCATTTATACAGCTAATTTGGCTGCCTTTATGATCACTGGAGAGGATTATTACAAATTAGTGGGCATCAACGATAATTTGGTAACTCGTGTTTTAACGGCACAAAGCTTTTTGAAACTTTGGAGTGAGTTTGACGCAGTAATTTTAACTCGCTTTGATTTCCAGTTCCTCAACCCTTTCAGTCACCAGCCGCCATTTAAATTCGGAACGGTTCCTTCGGGCAACACGGAATCGGTCATCAAAGACAATTTTCTCGACATGTACAATTACATGAAAAAATATAATCGATCTGATGTCACAACGGGAGTCGAGGCCGTTAAAAATGGGTTAGTGATTAAGCAGATGCCGAGTTCGGGTGTTTTATTTACATTTATTGGCGTTTTTTTACTCGTTAAGTGAACTAGATGCCTTTATTTATGACGCCACAGTCTTGGAGTATATCGTCTCCAGAGACGACGAATGCCGTTTGCTAACGGTCGGCAAATGGTACGCCATAACTGGATACGCTGTTGCCTTTCCACCAAACTCCAAATACTTAAGCATGTTTAACAGACAGACGCTCTACTATAAAGAAACAGGTAAATGAGTGGGGAAAAATCTAAAGTTAAAGACTTTTATTTAATTTGACCAAATGTTTTAACTTCTGATTAACACAACCGGATAAATTAGCAGTGTTGCTACGAACGTCGTTCATTCGTTCACTTTTTGAAGATGAACGCAAAAACGAACTAAGTTCGCGACAGAAAAAGAACGTGAACGAAGTTCACGTTCTTTTTTGCTATATATGTTTTTGCTCTACCAAA
>JAQFXT010002388.1:0-12364 GCA_034683725.1 Strigamia crassipes
ACAATTTTATGACAAAAATGCACAATTTTATGACAAAAATGCACAATTTTATGACAAAAATGCACAATTTTATGACAGAAATGCACAATTTTATGACAGAAATGCAGAATTTTATGACAGAAATGCACAATTTTATGACAGATATGCACAATTTTATGATAGAAATGCACAGTTTTATGACAAAAATGCACAACTTTATGATAGAAATGCAAAAATAAAAATGCAAAACATAAAATTAAGTTTTTAGAAATGCATTTTTAGGCGCAAAATGCACGATTTTACAGCACACATGCATTTCTTAGGTGCGAAACGTTGATTTTTAGTGATAAATAGACAATTGTTTGTGGGTCCCCTGCTTGGCGGGGATCCTGGCGCCCGCCAGATGAGACCCCTTTATGATCCACCCGTGTGTGCACCAATGACAGCGTTATTAACGGACAAGCAAAGTCATTCGCTTCGCCCAATCACAGATCTGTGACCACATCACATATATAAAAACACGTTGGCCACATGACTCTCATTCATTAACCATGCCTTACAAGAAGTCTCCACACAGTCTCGAAAAACTATGTTTAAATACCGTGATTGCAAATTTTGACGACATCGAAGAACACCGACTGTACAATCAACCCGCTGCATTCCGCAAAAACATTTTCGAACACTTTTGCCACGAATTAGACAACACCCCACGATCACGACGTTTGCCCGCAAATGTTTTCGTTCGGCCCGATACTAGATCTTTACGCAACCTCCACGGATTTGATCTGCCCTGTGCCCCCCTGGTGGACAAAATAAGCCAAACTTGCCAAAACCTTGTCGAGTTAAACATAACGCAACAGAACGTACCCAAAGACCAACAAATTTCGTCCGACACTTTGGCCAAACTGATGCAAAACATTCCAAAAATTCAAAAACTGGACTTTTGGAAAATGGCCGAATGCACCGATCAAGTGGTTGCCAACATTAGTTCGAATTGTCGACAGTTGCGACACCTACACATGCGGGAGTGCGAAAACGTGACTGACGGAGGCCTCCGTAATTTGGGCGGAATGCAATTGGAATTATTGGATGTCAGAGGTACCGGTGCCACGGCCGAGGGATGTTTGGCCGTCCTCGACCAACTGCCGGTTTTAAAAACGTTTGAAATCGATTTCTGGAAGGAGTTGTTTTCTTCGTTTAAACGGAAATTCAATACAGATAGTTTTCGCACTTATTGTTTGGAAGATATACTGATCCCGCTGGGCCGTTCCGAAGACATTTCCATTCTGGCCGCGACTTTTCCGAATTTTTGCAAATTGCGCATTGCTTATGTGTTCGGGAGTGTAAACTTTGATTCGAGTGATCTGCTTGACTTCGGACGCAGCAGATTACAAGCGTTGACCGCTCTCCATCTGGAGTTGGTGATGGCGGTCGACGTTCAATTTATTGATCGCCTGTGTCCAATGTTGGAGAATTTGAAACTGCGTTGTTGTACAATCTTGAATGTCCAAAATTCGGAAACCGTTCACGGCGTTCAGCACGTTGCGTTCAAGAACCTTCGTCAGGTGTCGGTAACAAGTGCGAGTGAACTTCTGGAATTTGCGGATCGGCTATTGCCACCGGAAACGATGTTGACGCAGTGTCGGAATTTGGAGGTTTTGCACATTTTTAGCGAAACACTCACGGACGGAATGATTTCGGAACTTGTGGAATCGAACGCACTTGGAAAGCTCCAACGGTTGAGTTTTGAGTGGTGTCCTTTGATTACTAAAAGCTCCATCATCAAGTTGTTGGAAATGGAAAATCCGTTGACAGTATTGGAAATATACCAGTGTAATAATATCGGTTTAATTGAACGTTATGAGATGACAAGTTATGTTAAACGTAGTCAGTTACAGTTGGATTTAAATATTGAATTGACCGCAGGTGGAGGACTCCAATTTGTGTTCCTAAATTATGATTTTTTAGTTAATGTTTGATTTAATAAAACGTTTTCATGTATAATTTCTTAGTTTTTAGTTTCACGTGCCAATAATATCTTCACCTTGCAACGAAAATGTATCACAAGTGGTTTTGAATTAATTTCGTAATAATTTTAGAGATAATATCTAAAACATTTTTGAAAAATGTCGATTAGCTGGTAACCCATGCGTGCAGTTACAAACGTTCAACTAAGCAAAAATAAAAATTACATTAACAAATAACAAATTATTTAAATATCACTTTTTTTCCATTCGGGACTTTAATAACACAAACTTAGGCAATATGTATATTTTTGTAAGGTTGCTTTTGTGTTCTTGCGTGTTTAGATTTGTGGGGGTAAATCTTTTTATCAGGCCTGGGTCCCAAATGGAACTCGGGCCCGATAAACAAGAAATAGATTTAGAGTTGCACCCTTGCAACCAAAATGCATTGTACATATTGATTGTTACGCAGATGTAACAGTTGCTTCTGAATGGACTATTAGTAATTGCACTCCAAAGTTTGCTCTCCAATTCATCTCCCTGTTACACACTAGGTGTAAAAAAGTAAACGCTTATATCTTTAAAGATGGAAACTGGGAAATGCTTGTCTCTACTTACACTTAGGCGTCGTATTATGATAAATTACATCTTTGGGTGTAAATATTACACTTCTATGCAGGTGTGTGTAATATTACATCTTGATGGAGTAACTTTACATTTCTATGGAATAGTTCTAATTTTGATTGAAGTCACCATTTTTTTGGGTTGATGAAATCTTTTTTAAATTAATTTTTAAATTTTATTTACACTAATATTCTAAACCAGGTGCCTCCATTTTATAGGACAGTGTGGTGTATTTACACCATTAGAAAAACCATCATTGCTGTTATGTTAAACATAGCCAGTTGCAGTTGAGTTTCCACTGTTAATCGACTGTAAATTAATGATTTATATTCATTAGAGTTAATAAAACAATAGTGTCAATTTTACACTTTATGTCGTGAGAAATTGGTCTAAACCAAGTAGGTGGCCTCGGACCTCAAGTGGTCCAAACGACCGTTTTTACAGCGATAGTAACGTTTTGCGAACAATACTGCTTATATGTTCGCAAAACGATGACCCAAACACATATATACGAGGCGTTTAGCCACACAATTGACAATTCACAGTCAACATGCCTTACAAGAAGTCACCACTCTCTCTCCAAGAACTCTGTTTGAATGTCGTGATCACATACTTTGACGACATCCAAGAAGCCCAACTGTCCAGTCAACCTTACGTATTCAACGTAAATATTTACAAACGCCTGTGCGACCAATTCGATCGCACCCAACGATATTTGCCTATACACATTTTCATTCGTTCCGACACCCGATCGTTGCACCATCTTCGCGCGTTCAGTCTACACATTTCATCCCTGTTAAACAAAATAGGCCAAGTGTGCCGAAACCTAGTCGATCTAGAATTAACAGAAGCAGACAAATCGGGGGAAAAAATTCCGGCCGACGCTCTAACCAAACTGGTACACAACTTACCGAGAATTCAAAAATTGTGTTTTTCCAACATAGCTGAGTGCACTGATTTAGTGATTGGTCAAATCAGCTCAAATTGTCGACATCCGATCATCACATTTCGTTCAAGAACCTTCGGCAGGTTAAAATAGTGAGTTTGAGGGTAATGGTTGTTCCGGAAACGGAATCGTCGCCGGAAACGATGCTGGTGAAGTGTCGGAATGTGGAGGTTTTGTATATTTCCAGTGTGAAACTTTCGGACGGTTTGATTTCGGAACTTGTGGACTCGAACGGACTCGGCAAGCTGCAACAGTTGAGTTTTCTGCGTTGTGGGTTGATCACTAAAAGCTCCATCATCAAGTTGTTGGAAATGGAAAATCCATTGAGAATGTTGGAAATCAGAATGTGTAATAACATCCGCGCAACTATACGCGATGAGATAATAAGTTATGTTAAACGTTGCCAGTTGCTGTTGGATTTACACATTGAATCGACTGGAGAGATCTGCATTTTGGGTTATAAATGTTTCATCCTTTGATTTAATAAAATGTTTGAACACATTAATTTATTTAGTTTTATTTTTTTGATGTAATAAAACAGTAGAACTTTATGACAAAGGAAAATGCTCAGTGCCGAGAGGGCCGACATTTATTATAAATCTCGGCGACGGTTTGTTACATCTCTTATAATAAATCTCTATTTTTCTAAATCTTTAAATTTCTAAATCACTCATTTGATCTGTAAATCACACATGAAATTTTTAAATCGCATATTTAATCTCTAAATCACACATTTAATCTCTAAATTTACAACGATAGTAACGTTTTGCTAACGACCAATTACAGGTCTGTGACCCAATCGCATATAACACAAACAGTTTGGCCACGCAATTCACAGTCGCTCAACATGCCTTACAAGAAGTCGCCACTCTCTCTCCAAGAACTGTGTTTCAATACTGTGATCGCAATGTTTGACGACATCCAAGAAGACCAACTGGCCAATCAACCTTATGAATTCATCGAAAACATGGCTGACAGCCTGTCCGGCCAATTCGGCCGCACCAGACGATATTTGCCCGCAAATATTTTCATCCGTTCTTGCACCCGATCATTGCACCACCTGTACACACTCGATCTGAAAATCATACCGCTATTAAACAAAATAAGCCATGTCTGCAAAAACCTTGTCAATTTAAGTTTAACGGAACGGGACGAATACGAGATGAGAATTCCGATCAAAACTTTGATTGTGCTTGTGCAAAACATCCCGCGCATACAAAAATTGGAGTTTATCGACATATCCGAATGCAACGATCAATTGGTTGCCGAAATCGGCTCAAATTGTCGACAATTGCGACAGCTCCGCATGCGCTGGTGCAATCGCGTAACCGACAGAGGTCTCCGTAGTTTGGGCGGGATGCAACTGGAACTTTTAGACGTCTTCGGTGCCAATACTACGGCCGAGGGGTGTTTGGCCCTCCTAAACCAATTGCCGGTTTTAAAAACATTTCAAATTTACTGCTGGAGCGAGTTGTTTGGTTTGTTCAAGCGTCAATTCAACACAAATTGTTTTCGCACTTATTGTTTGGAAGATACGGATGTCGCGGTGGGCAATTGCAAAGACATCTCCATTCTGATCGACACTTTACCGAATTTATGCAGATTGTGCGTTGTTAATGAAGAAGAGATTGTGGACTTTAATTGGGATATCCTGCCGGCACTGCATGACAACGGACGCAGCAAAATACAGGCGCTGACCACGCTACATCTGGACAAGGTGAGAGCTGTGAATATTCAACTCATTGATCGCTTGTGTCCAATGTTGGAGAAATTGAAAATGTATTGCTGTACAATTTTGAATGTCCAAGATTCGGACCTCGGTCAGCACATTCCGTTCAAGAAGCTTCGTGAGGTCGATGTAATGAGTTCGAGAGCATTGCTCATTCCGGATACGGAATTGACACCAGAAACGATGTTGGTGCGGTGTCGGAATTTGGAGGTCTTGGATATTTGGAGTCGGACGCTTACGGATGGTTTTATTTCGGAACTTGTGGAATCGAATAGACTCGGAAAGCTGCAACGGTTGTCTTTTACGTGTTGTCCGTTGATTACGAAAAGCTCAGTTTTCAAGTTGTTAGAAATGAAAAATCCATTGAGTTTTTTGAGTGTCTCCGAGTGTATTAATATCGGCGCAATTGTACGTGATGAGTTGAAAAGTTATGTCAATCATTGTCGGTTGCAGTTGCTTTTATCCATTGCATAGTTCATCTCGAATATATTTTGGTTATGAGTGTTTAATATCTTGATTTGCATTTGTTTGATTTAATACTAATTTAATACTAAGTATTAAAAATGATTATTTTAATTTCATGTTTTAATTTTAAATTAATCTAATGTCGTCGCACAAGTATGAACTTTTCAGACCATTGGTTTTACACGAAAAACTCAAACTGCAATTAACAGCGTTATTAACGCACTTACAACATTTTTTGATTCGCCCAATCACAGATCTGTGACCACATCACATGTATGTAAAAGGACGTTGGCCACGTGACTCTCAATCCCTGACCATGCCTTACAAGAAATCTCCACACAGTCTCGAAAAACTGTTTAAAAACCGTGATTGCAAATTTTTACGAAATCGAAAAACACCGACTGTACAATCAACCCGCTGCATTCCGCAAAACCTTTTTCGAACACCTTTGCCACGAATTAGACAGCACCCCACGACGTTTGCCCGCAAATGTCTTCGTTCGGCCCGATACTCAATGTTTACACCACCTCCACAGATTCGATCTGCCCACGGCACCCTTGTTAGACAAAATAAGCCAAACTTGCCAAAACCTTGTCGAGTTAAGCATAACGCAAATGAACGTACCCAAAGACCAACAAATTTCGTCCGACACTCTGGCCAAACTGATGCAAAACATTCCAAAAATTCAAAAACTTGACTTTTGGAATATGGCCGAATGCACCGATCAAGTGGTTGCCAACATTAGTTCGAATTGTCGACAGTTGCGACACCTACACATGCGAGAGTGCAAAAGCGTGACTGACGGAGGTCTCCGTAGTTTGGGCGGGATGCAATTAGAATTATTGGACGTCAGCGGTAACAGTACCACGGTCGAGGGATGTTTGGCCGTCCTCAACCAACTGCCGGTTTTAAAAACGTTTGAAATCGACTTCTGGGACGAGTTGTTCTTTTCGTTTGAACGGCAATTCAATACAGATAGTTTTCGCACTTATTGTTTGGAAGATACACCGATCCAGGTGGGCCGTTCCAAAGACATTTCCATTCTGATTGCGACTTTTCCGAATTTGCGCACATTGCGCTTTGCTAGTGAGGACGAGAGTGTGAACTTTGATTCGAGTGTTCTGCGTGACAACGGGCGCGGCAGATTACGAGCGTTGACCACTCTCCATCTGGAGATGGTGACGGCGATCGATGTTCAACTTATTGATCGCTTGTGTCCAATGTTGGAGAATTTGAGATTGGAATTTTGTACAATCTTGAATGTCCAAAATTCGGAAACCGTTCAGCACGTTACGTTCAAGAACCTTCGTGAAATCGTGATAACAAGTCCGAAAACAGTCCAGGACTTTGAGGATCGGGAATTGGAATTTCCACCGGAAACGATGTTGGTGCAGTGTGGGAGTTTGGAGGATTTGTATATTTTGAGCGGGACACTCACGGACGGAATGATTTCGGAACTTGTAGAATCGAACGCACTTGGAAAGCTCCAACGGTTGAGTTTTGAGTGGTGTCCGTTGATTACTGAAAGCTCCATCATCAAGTTGTTGGAAATGGAAAATCCATTGAAAGTGTTGAATATGTACGAGTGTAATAATATCTATTTAACTGAACGTAATGAGATAACAGGTTATGTTGAACGTAGTCAGTTGCAGTTGGATTTAAACATTGATCTGACTGAAGGTTTTGAATATGTGTTCCCAGAATATTGATCAAACAACTAATAGTTGATTTGACAAAACGTTTTCATGTGTAATTTTTTTGTTTTTAATTTAGATTTTTATCTTTATTTGTCAATAATATCTTAGTGCCGTTTTACCACGCTTTTATCTAGTGACGAAAGTTGATCACAATTCCGTAATAATATTAGAGAGAATTTCTAAAACATTTTTGAAAAATGTCGATTAGCCAATAACCCAAGCATGCAGTTACATACATTCAAGTAAAAAAAAAAAAAAAAATTATAATTAACAAATAACAAATAACAAATAATTTGAATGTCACTATTTTCCATTCACGACTGTAATAACACAAACTTAGTCAATAGAAATATGTTAATTTCCGAATGAGGGTTCCACCACTAGGTGGTGTTGTGTAAACTCGCGGACCGGATTCCGACTTCCTGTTTCACCGAGGGTCACGCGAGTTCCGAGTTCTAGTGTAAAATAAACGATTGAGTGGTTTGCGATGATATTGATTGTTTGTGTTTTCAGCAAGAAGATGCGTTAAATCTTTTCATTTGATTGAATCATGTGCCAGTATACACTTATCGGAAAGAAAAACGAAATAATTTTCGATTTCAAAGATTTTTACACTTTCCAGTCGATATTGGTTCATCGAAACGCCGGAAAGTGAATTTGTATGCTTGAAACTACGTGTTTTTGCAAGTAAAATGTATTTACTGTTTAATGTGTCCAATTTCTGCACCTAAAGTTCATTTATTGCACTTAAAAGTTAGTTTTTATCGCTTAAAATTTATTTTTCCCACTTAAAATTTATTTTTCCCACTTAAAATTTATTTAGGCACCAATAAAAGCAGTTTACAGAGTTGTTGACAGTTTGCATGACGTGCATGAAGTACTTTGATTTGCAGTGTATTTGGAGAAAGAATGTTTTTTTCGTAAAAATTATTCTAATTTTGTAGTATGATTTATTTTTTACCCTGAAAAATTCATTTAAGCAACCAGAGACGGATTCACACCATTTAGGGCCCTTGGTTCCAAAAATAACCAGGGCTCTTACCACTGAACCTTTATTTCTCATAAAATAATTTTACGACAAAATTGCAGTTTTTTGTGCAAAATTGCACATTATCATGCAAAATGAACGATTTTGGACGAAATTTTGCACGAAATGGACAATTGTTTTGCGGGGTTGAAGCCGGGGATCCTTGATTGGCGAGACCCGTGGCGCCCTCTAGACGCGACCCCAATTTAAAACAATTAATAGCGTTATGAACGCGTATACAACGTTTTTTTACTTCGCCCAAACACAGATCTGTGACCACATCACATATATGTAAAAGACTTTGGCCACGTGACTCTCAATCGCTGACCATGCCGTACAAGAAATCTCCACACAGTCTCGAAAACCTGTGTTTACAAACCGTGATTGTAAATTTTGACGACATCGAAAAACACCGACTGTCCAATCAACCCGCTGCATTCCGCAAAAGGATTTTCGAATCTCTTTGCCACAAATTTGAAGGCACCTCTCGACGTTTGCCTTCAAACGTCTTCGTTCGGCCTACGACTCGATGTTTACACCACCTCCACAGATTCGATGTGCCCATGGCACCCTTGTTAGACAAAATAGGCCAAATTTGCAAAAACCTTGTCGAATTAACCATGACGCGACAGAACGTACACAAATACCAACAAATTTCGTCCGAAACTCTGGCCAAATTGATGCAAAACATTCCGAAAATTCAAAAACTGGACTTTTGGAATATGGACGAATGCACCGATCAAGTGGTTGCCAACATTAGTTCGAATTGTCGACAGTTGCGACACCTACACATGCGGGAGTGCAGAAACGTGACTGACGGAGGTCTCCGTAGTTTGGACGGGATGCAACTCGAGGTATTGGACATCAGCAGTGCTGGTACCACGGCCGATGGGTGTCTGGCCGTCCTCGACCAACTGCCGGTTTTAAAAACGTTAGAATTTGACTTCTGGAGCGAATTATTTCGTTCGTTTAAACGGCAATTCAATACAGATTGTTTTCGCACTTATTGTTTGGAAGATATGGAAGTTGAGATGAGCCATTCGGAAGACATTTCCATTCTGATCGCGACTTTACCGAATTTGCGCAGCTTGGGTATTCTTAAAGTGGACGAGAGTGTGAACTTTGATTGGAGTGTTGTGCATGACAACGGACGCAGCAAATTGCAAGCGTTGACTACTCTCCATCTGAGCAACTTGAGGGCGATCAATGTTCAACTTATTGATCGCTTTTGTCCAATGTTGGAAAATTTGAGCATGCATTGTTGTACAATCTTGAATATTCAAAATTCGGAAACCGTTCAGCACATTGCGTTCAAAAACCTTCGTCGAGTCGGGGTAGCGAGTCCGAGAGGACTCCAGGACGTTGCGGATCGGGAATTGGAATCGCTACCGGAAACGATGTTGATGCAGTGTGGGAATTTGAAGATTTTGTATATTTCGAGTCTCACATTTTCAGACGATTTGATTTTAAAACTTGTGGAATCCAACGGACTCGGAAAGCTGGAAGGAATGTCGTTTTTTTCTTGTCCGTTGATTACTAAAAGCTCGGTCATTAAGTTGTTAGAAATGAACAATCCTTTGCGATTATTGAGAATTATCAACTGTAATAATATCAACGTCAACATATTTGATGAAATCAGAAGTTATGTTAAAGATAGCCAGTTGCAGTTGACTCTGCACAGTTCACCGACTGTCAATTAATGATTTGATTTTTTTAGATTTATTAAAACGATTGAACAATCCAGTTTTACGTGTAAATTTTACATTTTATGACACGGAAAAGTAGCTAGTAATGTCCATAGAAATCAATTCAATTCTGAACTTGGGCTTTATGGCCAAGTAACTGCAATTTGTAAGATTTTTGTAATTTTTAATCGTAATCAGACTACTGAGACCCCTAAAACTAAATTTGTGCGTCTAAAACAGCTTGTTCTTGAATTAAAAGTGTATTTATAGCTTAAAAATGTTCATTTTAAGCACCCAAAATTCATTTATTGCTTTTAAAAGTTAGTTTTATCACTTAGAATTTATTTTTTCTACTGTGAAATACAATTATGCAGCAAAAATTGTATTTTGAAAGCAATTTAGCTGGAATGGTTGAATTTACTTTACCATAAATCATTGGTACCAGGTTTTCGCTATACCCCGTTCAGTCTTCCGTTTGGTCTTTTATCACGTGCTGAATTGAGTCAAAAACATTTTTTCCAACAAACAGTCTTCCCCAAATATGTTTCTCAAGGTTTTTTCTTCCTTATTTTAATTAAAATTATTTAACGTATTGATTTTTAAGTGCAGTTATCATAGTGTAGAATTTTCTCGCTGAGGTCACATGTGTTGAGGAGTAGCCGTGATCGTATAGTGGTTAGTACATTGCGTTGTGGCCGCAATAACCCAGGTTCGAATCCTGGTCACGGCAGATTTTTTTTTTTCTCTTAAGTATTTAATTTTTATTTAATTACATTTTTTATTGATATTTTTTGGTTAAAATAAAACTACAAAATAATTTCCATTTTATTGGTATCCGTCTAGAAGAATTTTCATGCATTTTTACGTGCCGAAATCCATTAATTACGATTGCTGTTTAAATTGATAAATATTCGTGAATAGGTTTTACAGCCCAAAATAATCTGTTTACATCAAAAATGAATTTTTAAAAAAAAAGGAATTATTTACGGTAAAAATAAATTATTTACGGTAAAAATAAATTATTTACGGTAAAAATAAATTATTTACGGTAAAAATAAATTATTTACGGTAAAAATAAATTATTCACGGTAAAAATGAATTATTCACGGTAAAAATAAATTATTTACGGTAAAAATAAATTATTTACGGTAAAAATAAATTATTTACGGTAAAAATGAATTATTTACGGTAAAAATGAATTATTTACGGTAAAAATGAATTATTTACGGTAAAAATGAATTATTCACGGTAAAAATAAATTATTTACGGTAAAAATAAATTATTTACGGTAAAAATAAATTATTCACGGTAAAAATGAATTATTCACGGTAAAAATGAATTATTCACAGTAAAAATGTATGGTTAACAACAATATTTGCATTTCAAACAACAAAATCAATATTTGGTTTGAAATTACTTTTTGTAAAATAAAATTGATGTAGTACTTCAATTTTAAATTGACTCGGAAACTACGCATCATTGAGTGCGTAGGTGCAGTGTCACGGACGTCTGATGTGTCAACAATGACGACTGGTAGAGTATCACACTCTAAAACTCTATTACGTTATCCGTTCATCGTCAACCGTTGGATTTTAATAAAAGATCATTATTAGTTGAATTTTTACCATTAATCAGTAAAAAAAAAAACATGCATTGAATTTCCGTTCAACCAAACCTAATTCAGACCAATAAATAAATTAACTTAACAGAACGGGCGGGTACGAGAGTAATCCAGCGCATGCGCAATGAACTCGGAATGAAACATCACTCGGGCGGGCGGGAGATATCGTACGCATATTTCCTTTTGTTCTTCGCATTCCGCCATTTTAGCACAATCAATAGCTTCGAATATCTCGAAATTGGGATGACAACACATTTTTGTTTCGTATTAACTCTCAGGTATTTTATGTCATTTGTGCACTTGCTGAAATTTCAAAATATTCAAAGTCTTGATTTTTGGTGCGTTGTAATGGCGCCGATTATGATTCAAAATGGCGCAGGAGAAATAATTATTTTTCAGTTGTAATTTATTTTATTTTATTTGAATGCGGAGGTGTAGAAGCCAATCCTTTTCTTTACCCTCCTTGTGGTCACTCGTGGGTCTAGCTGAAAGAGAGCTCTGGTCATTTGATTATTTGTGTATTGTAAGACACTAAGACTGCGCTCCGAATAACCATAGACATATATTAGATGGACTGCGAACTCGTGAATTGTGGGTAAGAGGCTAGCAGCTAGAGGAAGTCATGTG
>JAQFXT010002389.1:0-12357 GCA_034683725.1 Strigamia crassipes
TGTTGTGGGCCCTTAATTTACCGTGGGCCCTTAATTTTTTTTGCTTTTAAGCCCAAAATTTTGGGGCCCCCTTGCGTTGTATAAAAGTTGCGTTTTTTTTCTTTTCTTAATAACCAATGTCAACATTTTGTTTTACTTTTTAATCACAGTTTACTACACATACTTTTTTGGTATGTGTTTCAAGATAAATATTAAAAAATAAAAGAAATAATAATAAAAAAATAAAGATAAAAATCGTCATTCAATGGAAATATATTTAACTCGTGTAACTGCACGAGCTAATCTTGTCACGTGATACCACGTATTCGTGAGCACGTCCAAAACCGACAGATTGAGCGCCTTGTCGACCACGAACACTTTACTGGACCACCCAGTCACGTGCGTCACCAATTCCGGAGGAACTCCTTTCGTCACCTGCGACTTCCAAGTCCCCTTGTTTTGATCCAAATAATAAATTTTGCTCGGATTGAACTGTTTCATTACAAAAAGTCTCTCGTCGGCCATCGCCAAATAACAAGGCAGATCCTTGAAATCGATCGGCAACGCGGGCAGCTCGTTCCAGGTGCGCGAAACGCACGAAAAAAACTCGCATTTATTCGTACCCCCGCCAACAACGTACACTTTATTGTTCCGCACAGCGGTCCACGACGCCGTTTGGTCCCTCTTCTCGCGCATCGGGGCCCCGTTCTTCCACACGTTGCCAACCGCGCTTTCCAACCATTCCACGTGACTCAGGCCGGAATTGCTGTACCGGCCTGTGCCACCGGCCACGTAGATCGCATTCCCGGCCGTGAACACGATAGGAGAGGCGCGGGGGATGCGCAAGTCGGGCAATCGACGCGTTTCGCGCGTGTTTAGGTCGTGCATGAAGCACTTGTTCACTTTGAACTGCTGACTGTCTTCGCCGCCAATAAAAAACACGTTGTTGTGGTCGTACAGCAGACCCGGTTTGAGATTAGTATTCAAGTCGATGATTTCCGCTTCCGTCCATTGGTCGATTTTGATGTTATAGTAGCACACGCACAATTTGTTGCTCTCGTCTTGGCCCACGAGCACCAGACACGGCGCATTCGGCTTGGAAACGCACAGGTCTAAGGCTCGCGAAGATGTGGTGATGCTGTTGACGGAGTTGGTCGTGCTTTCCATCCCGTGCGTGAGGCCGCCGTCCACGAAGTTGATTGTTTTTCTGATGCGCGATTCGTCGCTTTTTGAATCGCGTCCGCCGACTATTTTCTCCATCTGCAATTTGCGCAATTTGTCTTTCTCCTTTTCTCGTTGTCGCTCGCGTTCGCGCTCGCGCTCTTTTTCCTTCTCCTTCGCGTCTTCCTTCTCTCGCATGTGCAGCAAATTCACTATGTGATCTCGGACCTAAGGAAACTCAAAAACGCCAATTAGTTTCTGCTATTGCAATGCGGAAAATCCCATGGCAAATTTGGGGCCCAGGAAAAATTTTGGGCCCATGAGAAATTTGGGGCCCACGGCAAATTTAGAGGCCATTAAAAATTTTGGGCACGTTAAAACTTTGGGGCCCACGGCCCAAAAACTAAAGTGGAGATTTCTTATATTTTGGGGCCCATTAAAAATTTGTGGCCCATGGACAATTTGGGACCCACGACCTAAAAACTGTTGTTGGAATTTCTCGTACGATGGGTTTTTCCGTTGGGGAGGGGGCCCATTTTATGGGCCCCCTCCCGGTACGTCACTGGTGTAAAAATTTGTTTTTCTCACTTCAATGTTATCTTTTACGATTGGATCTTCTTCGAGCAGAAATCGTGCGTAAGTTGCACTGATCTTGGGCAGATTGATCACGTTCATGAGCGACCACAGAATTCGTACACGTTCCTCCGCGTTGTGCTTGACCCACGCGAGGAGCGACCGCAGGACTATGTCGTGCGAATGCGCGCGGTGCGACGCCGTTGCCAGCACCGCACCGATTCGTTTTTCGTTCAACAGCATCAGATCCGTCGATATCCACAAGTTCTCCAAGTTATCCGCCACGTAATTGATAATCTGATGTTCCATATCCTGATTCTTCAAAATATCAGCGACATCCAGCGCGTTTCGAAACGTATGCGACGTGAGATTCTCCGTGATCTTCGAAATACAATAATTACAGAAATTGGTGATGCTCAGTCGCACACCCGCCATAATCAACCGCTGTATTTTATTCGGCGGTATGTTCACCCAATTGATCTCGCCAGTGTACATGAAATCCAACAGCGCTTCCATGATGACCGGCTCGACGCCCTGCAAAACAAGAACTTCCGTGCACGTCTCGTCCGTGTCGCAGCTAAATATCTCGTGGAAGTATTTGCTCTTTGCCGACAGTACTATCTTGTGCGCGGGCAAATGCACGTTATCGCACGTCAGGTAGACGTCCCCGTAGAGTTTATCCACTCTCGCCTGGTTGAGGGCACTGCGGAAATCGAATGCGTCTTCGTGCTTGCTGAAAACCGCCATGGGGATGTCAAACGCCATCGTTGACGTGGTCGGTTCGGTGACCATCAGGCCTCGCGGACTCGGCGACTTGGCCACTTTGACGATCGCGTCTTCCATTCGTTTGAGTCGTGTGCACGATTCCACTTTCTTCGTCTGCTTCTCGATCCATTCCTCCGTTTTTTTAATCGATTTGAGGCTTGGTACTTCCTGCAAGCGAGCACATTATTAACGCCAGAAATTTCAGCATTCGATATTATTACCATTTTCAGGAAGGTTTTATAAAAATAAATTGGTGTAATATTATTCCATCTGCTCGGAATCACTTACAATTCGTTCAAATACGAAATCCACGCATGCACCGCGTCATAACCTGCTCTCGTATTGTTGATAAATCAAGTGTTTTCTAACAATCTGTGGTATAATTCAAAAGAAATTCATACAATCATCATGTCTGAAGAAGACCCGGAAAACCATCTTTCGCATGGTTTTGCCAGTCAGATTCAATTAAACACTGAAATTCGACCTTCCGTTGCGTCGTCCAATGTTAGAAGAAACATCCCTCCAATTGTAACCGATTCTCCACAGCAAAATACAACTCCAGCTCCAACCCAAAGGTCTCAACATTTTATTTTAATTTAAACATTTATTTTGACATTTATATTTATATTTATATTTACATATTACGGTAGGCCTGATGAGCAAAATGGGACCGTAACTCTTCAAACAACCAATACAAACATAGAACTTCATCTTTCATCTGCTTCATCCGATGTGAGGCTAGATCGGGAGCATCCAGTTACAGCGGCAACTTCAAGGACTTTATCGCTGCTTAATTTGGGTGCTCCGAATACTGAAGATACTCGACCTATTCCAGAGCCCAGTGGGCCATCAACCGCATTATCGCCAGCACAAACTAAAATTCGACCTGCAGCGAGATCAAGTATTTATTTCACTAGACCGGTCGGATCTGTCTATTTGAAGCCGTCGTTTTCCCGGTCGGTTATTCTGTTCGATAGAACTAGAAAAGTGCGGTCGGAGATGTTAAGGGCCGCGGCTGATATGCTGAGTGAGAAATCATTGCGATCGAAAAATCGATCGGGATTGATGGTGTGGGCTAAAAGGTCGAAGATTCAACAAATTCGGTCACTAGCGTCCACGCCAGAAATTAGATCGTTTGATTCTCCACCGGTAAACCGAAGTGAATCACGACGACGTAAATTTGTTCCAAATCAACGTCAAAGTTGGGGGTTTTGTCGGCCGGGAGTTGCGATTCTTTCTGTTGCAGTTTTAACTTTAGTAAGTTGCAGTTTTGTGGTTTTTATAGTTTATGTGTTTTTCTTGTTGTTTTTGCAGTTATTGCGTGTTAATCCATGCGTTGTGTGCGCAATAATTCTGCTTAATCCTTTTGGATATGAAAATAGAAAACACGGTCACTGGGGTAAATAAATAAAATTATACTAATTTTAAAATATTTTTGTTAAATTTTATTTTTTTTTTTAAATAATAGTTGCTACGTATGGACCGTGCGTGCTGTTTATTCAAGCAATTTTTGTTAGTGGTGTATGCATTCTCTTACTTTCTGTTGTTTTTGGGGTACAGTAATTAAATTTATTGGTTTATTTGAATTTTTTAAGCTCAAATTTTGTTTTTACTTGTTTAATTTAATTTCTTGAGCTTAATTTTAATTTTTATTTGTTTATTTGAATTTATTATGCTCAATTTTTGGTTTTATTTGTTTATTTGAATTTATTATGCTCAAAATTTGTTTTTATTTGTTTATTTTAATCTATTTTACTCAAATTTTGTTGTTGTTTGTTTATTTTTTACGTAGAAACATCCGAAATTAATTATCCCATTTATATTTGTGCAACTAGTTTCGATATCGTTTTGGCTTTTTGTAATTGTTTACTTTTTAACTTGCATACCCGAGGTAAAAAAATCTGCACAATTATGTACATGATTGGTTTTTATATAGTTCACAATGCAGGACAATTCAATTACTGGTATTGCAATTTTAACAAGCGTCGGAGTGTTCTACGATGTAAGTTTTAAGTGTAAATTATAATCTTACGACAGTACAACATTAAAACAAAATAGGTTGCAGCAACCATAATAACTACGACAGCTTATTTAGATCTCTATGGGTACCGGAGAGAAAATTTTACAATCAAAGTGTACTTCACATTTTACACTTACATGTAAATATTTAATTTCAAAGCAGAAATTGAGTTGAAATTTTAAATTTTAAATTTTCTTGCAGAAGTCGCTTAGCATATTGGAAGCGACCTACTTAACTATTGACAAATCTAACGAAAATTCAATACATTTTCATGATATCACACTGTAGTAATCGTATTATAATCGTAAAAAAACCAGCAGAATTGATTCAATTAAAAAATACGATAATAAAGCTTTTTGGTCTTTGGCTTCCCTGCGTATCATTCGCGCTATGAGGGAATGCATCGCTTAATAATGGCGGAACTTTTATTATTGCTTTCAATAATCAGCTCATGCACAATGCGCTTGATCACGTTGCGCAATTGTTACATTCTGCCATGCCAAAATTTTATTAGTAATTATTTTTAAGATTATGGATGAAAAATTAACTCGAGATCGCTTCAATTTCGCATCAAAAAAATTGAAAGAAATGCGTGAAAAGAGAATTCTCACCGACATTACACTGAAATGCAAAGGTGGGAACATTTTTGCCCACAGATGCGTATTGATGGCAACAAATCAATATTTCTACGACATGTTTTCAAACAATCCTCACGGCGACACGGAAATAGTATTGGAATTCAAAGACATTTCGGTGCAAGTGTTATCAACTGTAATATCCACGTTGTACGGCGACGTTCCCCAAGAAATCAAAGGAGATTGCGCGCAAATAATTAAAGTGTTAGAAGCATCTCACCTTATACAAGAAAAATTGCTCTTTAAATACTGTCTGCAACTACTAATGGAAAAGCTAAGCGTAGACAACTGCGCCAGTGTGTGGAACGTGACAACGAAGTACCAAGAAGAGAAGGAAGAGTACCAAGTGATGGGGTTCATTTTGGATCATCTGACTGAAATAATCACACAAAACAAATTGGTCGACGCATCTATCGATCAAATGTGTGATTTTATATCGTACGCGTCGAGGATCCTCGACAAAGGCGACCAGTTGCTTCTGGTTGTGATTTCTTGGGGGAAGAAAAACCAAGCGGAGCGGATCGAAAAAGTCGTCACACTCATCAACATTTTAGAAAAACTACATTTCTCCAATTACACGGCTCTGCGGTTCGAATTGGAATACTTCGCACAGAACTCCTTGCGCTTACAACAGCGCTTGCAGCCGCTCATGAACCGTTTGCTGCCCCGAATGACGGGAAAACGATTCGCTTTTCCTAAGATGTTGGAATCCGTTCACTCCGCACCGGACGCAATGAAAATCCCGCCGCCCCCGTCAAGTGTTTCCAGTCTAACTCGGACTATGATTCCACTTCCGGTTCGGATCCTAAAGAAATTCACGCCCTCGACGTGCAGTTCGCACTCAATTTCACCATTGCCAAGCAGTGTTTCCTCGTGTAAACACTTAATAAAAAACGACTCGTCGTCCTCCGCGACGACTCTGTCGTTGCCAATAGTGGAGCATCTCGTTGGTAGTAATATACAAATTCATTTTTTCCATTTGATCCCGGCACCCATCGTGAAAATGGCCGTCGAAACCTACTCCGTGGGCAACAACAAGTGGCGACGGATGAACGAAGTGCCGTTGCCGAGTGTCGTGTCGCGCTGCTGGTACCCATTGGTGTCGAGCAAAAACAAACGGTTTTATTTCGGAATAACAAGTGCGAAAACGTTTGTTGCGTTCGACGAATCAACCGGAGAGACGTACACCGGGCCGTCGGTGAGTTTTCGGAGTCAGGTGTCGGGTGTTTCCGACGGCGTTTTGATGTATCTTTGGAACTACGAAATTATTGGTCAATTCAACTCGGATTTGAAAGTGTGGAAGTGTATATCGCCAAATCTGCACATCGTGAGCAACTGTAGCAGTTTACTAGCTATGAATGGAGGTCTGTACATCCACGCTGTGTTTCCGCCAATACTTTACAAGTATGATTTCGAAAAAGAGTCGTGGATAGTGAAAAAAGTGTTTCCGGAAATGTCTGCTTTGAAATCGATCAACTGCAAATGTTGCCACATTCAGGAGTGCAAGGGACAGCTGTATTTTTATTCGAACGAAAAGCAGTTGGTTATTTACGATGTAATCAACGATCTATGTCGTTCAGTGTTCCTCTCCGAGCTAGAAAACGGACTGCCGCTTCTCATGAGTTGCGACCAACGATTTATTGTATTTACTGATAAGAATAAGTCAGATTTATGCCTCTATTATCCCGAAACAAGTGAAATAAAATATTTGGAAAAATGCAAGTCTCAAGTAGAAAATCTGAGTATCCTAACATGTGATCTTTCTGTGCTGTGAATTTGAAAATTGATCAAAAAATTAATAAAAAAATGTAAACCCACGTGTAAAAAACATTGCATTTGGGCACTTTTTCTCACCGTTCGCTTTTAAGCTGATGGAATTAGCATCTTGAGTCGTTAGAAAATTCAATTCAAGTTTAAACACTTCAAAACATTCACTTTCTGACACGTGATTCGACACCAAGGACACGAAATAGAGCATTTTGCAAACCAGAACGACACTGCAAAAATTGTGCAAGTATTTTTATGTCTTTTTAAACCATTTTTTGATTTTATTTTGGCGTTTTTGTGAATTCCTTTCGGATTTTTTGATTTTATTTTGGCGTTTTTGTAAATTCCTTTCGGATTTTTTTACGTTTTTTTGCATTTTTATGTATTTATCCGCATTTTTCCGCATTTTTATGCATTTTTATGGTGTTTGGACGTTTTTGTTAATTTTTTTCTGCATTTTTTCGCGTGTTTATGAATTTTCTCGCATTTTTATGCATTTTTAAGGGGTTTTGGGCGCTTTTTTACATTTATCTTGTTTTTTTTTTAGCCGGTTTTCACAACCCGGAACAATATTTTAAATAATTTCACAAAGCGGAACGTTTGTTTAATAATTCCATAAAATTACCGGTACATTTCGAACGCAACATTCCTACTCGTTCAGTTGCAGTATATATATCAAAAACATCATTAACAACAAATCAAACCATTTACAATTTTCCTTGAATACAATCAAACATATTCCAATACACATTAAAAAAAATAAAATAAATTTAAAACACTTTAAACATTTTACTCAATTTTTCTCTTTCTTTTTTAAAAAAAAAAACAAAAAACAAAAAAAAACAAAAAAAAAAAAACATACTTTTCTACTTAAACCAAATAAATTAATCCGAATCTTCATCTGCACTACTAACAGAATCACCCGTAAAAATTTGAATTCTCTCTCCATTCCCAAACTCAGACCCCTCAGCCAACAACTCCCTCTCCAAAAAATGCTTCCTCTCGTCCCACAAATTCTGATCTTGCTCCTTCTCGATCCTATCCATCGCCTCCACAGCAAACTCATGCTCCCTCCGCACATGTTTCTCCTGCTGCTTCTGCAACTGATCCAACAACTCCAAAACATGCTTCCTATCCTTCCTCAAATGCCTATCTTGCTGCTTCTGCATCTGATCCATCATATTCAACGCCTCTTCCCTCTCACTAGACAAATGATACTCCTGCTCTTTCTGCGCATTGTCCATCTCTCTCAACGCAAAATCCCTCTCGTTGGTCAAATTTTCCTTTTGCTCCACTCTCAAAGTCTCCATCGCTTGCAACATAAAACACTTATGGTCCAACTTGGTTTGAGATATTCGCACAAGAGCACTTTTCTTTTCCATCCTGCAATGGTCGACTTGCATCTGGCAGATATTCGCCATTACACAAGTCACTTTTTTGTTCTCTTCCTCCAACCCATCGTTCTGCTTCTTCTTAATTCTCTCCAGACAATCCGTAACGGTTTTCCGTTCCAATTTCTTCTGCTTGGCCTGCTCGGCCCAGGCAATCTCCATCGCCTCGAGATAACTTTTACCTTCGATTACCAAGTGGTCTTCTTGCATTTTCAGCATTTCTTCCATCACTAGCAGCGCGTGTTCGTCCTCCGATTGCTTGTGCCTGTCCTGTTCCTTCTGCGTCACGTCCATCACGCTCGAAGCTTTCGTTCGTTCCGCCGTCACCCGGTCTTCGTATTTTTGCCACGTTTCTTCCATGGATGCTAAGATGAGTTCTCGTTCGTTCTTCATTTGTCTGTCTTGGCATCGGCGAGCGAGGAGCATGGTTACGAGTAGTTGGGCTCGTTCGGCTTGTGCTTGGTCGTCTTGTTCCAAACGAGTTTGCATCATTGCACTCACGAGGCGGTTTCGCTCTAAAGCGCCACGTTCGATGTGCTCTAACTCGGTCTGTTTGATTATGTTTGCGAGGTTTATTCGTTCGACTTTGGCGCGTACCATCTGATCTTTCCATGCAAACTCCATTTTGTTTATGTCATCACACGGTTGAAACAGAATTGTTTAGTTGGTTTGAATTTACACAGCCGATTTAATCTGCGTGCGAAGAAATATATAGGAATAAAAATGTTGAGTTGTGTTGTTTATTGGTTTACCTATAGAAAAGTTCTTGTTAATTTGCTGAGTGAATATTCAACTTGAAATTTTGACTTGGGAGTAATTTATAAGCCCAAACTTTGTGTGATACAATGAGTTGGTGCACAACAATGGTACAAGGGAAGTAAGGTTTAAATGCGGGGGTAACCAATCGCAAAAATCGCGTACGAGATTTTGAAATTTTGTTGAAATCATGAAAATTTCAGGATTTTAAGAAAATTTTTCAGGTTTTTAGAAGGATTTCTAAGAAGTTTCAGGTGGTTTGCTCAAGATTTCAGGTGGATTTGTCAAGATTTCAAGTGGATTTGTTTCAAAGATTTTGATCAGTTTTGCGCTATGCGGATCTTGTGTCAATTTGTAATTTTGTTATGTGAATGAGCATCTTTTATGATGCTCACCCTTAAGGCTCCTCCTGGTGCCAACTAGAATAAACGCTTGATTGAATTTTACCATGATGTCCGGTTGACTTTATGCTAGCGCTAAAATTTCACATCTTAACAATTGGAATAGACATACCAAGTTTTATTGATTTCCAGGATTTAGATCATTTTGGGTATTTTATGAATTTCAGAGATTTGTAAGATTTTGAAGATTTGCTAAAGATTTGTAAGATTTTGGAGATTTGCTAAAGCTTTGTAAGATTTTGAAGATTTGCTAAAGATTTTGAAAATTTGCTAAAGATTTTGAAGATTTGCTAAAGATTTTGAAGATTTGCTAAAGATTTTGAAAATTTGTTAAGAATTTAAAGATTTTGAAAATTTGTTAAGGATTTAAAGATTTTGAAAATTTGCTAAGGATTTAAAGATTTTGGAAATTTGCTAAGGATTTAAAGATTTTGAAAATTTGCTAAGGATTTAAAGATTTTGGGATTTCAGGCAGATTTTGAGATTTCAGGCAGATTTTGGGATTTCAGGCAAATTTTGGGATTTCAGGCTGATTTTGGGATTTCAGTTAGATTTCTCAAAATTTCAGAAGAATTTCTTAAGATTTCAGGTGGATTTTTTTTTCAACATTTTGGTCAATTTTATGGATTTCTAGAATTTGCCGAGAATTTAAAGATTTCAGGATTTCACGCGTATTTGTTTCAAATATTTTGATTGATTTTGCAGAATTACCAAGACAATTTGTAAGATTTATTGCATTTTTAGAATTTCTAAAATTTTTAAGATTTTTTAGAATTTCATAGATTTTGGAATCCAAAATCTTATCTCGTACGAGATTTCCAGCAACAGAAACAACATGATTCATTTAATGGTTAACAGATGGCGCCATTAACATTTCAAAAAAAAAAAAATTCCGTTAAACAACTTCAACTAGTAATTCATTCAGTGACTAAAGATAATGACTAGTAATTCATTTAGTGACTAACAGATGGAGCCACTACAATAATTCATTTCTTTCAACTCCTAACATTAAATTTTTACAAATAACCAAAAAAATAATTATTTTTTCTCAATTTTACCTTTCATCCAGCAAAATAAAAACATTGATGCATTTTTTTAGTGTAAATCTTTCATTCGCCAAAACAATTGTACGCAAGAAAACAGCGTTTTACAACCGCCACAACCTTGACCAAACTATGCTTGCTCAAGAACTCACTTGACAAAACAATACAAAACACCTTAACAGTTTTCTATGGTGGTTACCATCAAGGGCAAAGACAAAACTGAGGCTACAGCCTTGAGCTGTTCGGTTTCTTTTTTATTTTCAATTAGTTTGGTTCACCTTTTTTTCTGCAGCAGATTGCCTTTTTGTTTGCCAGCTTTTCGCTCCAGAGAATAGCTGCCACATATGTCCATTAAGAAAGAGCCGAATCGTAAAACACGATGGAGTGTGTCTTGTTTATAGGTGGGACCTCCCTAGTTGAAATACAAGATGTCTAAAATGGCACCGCAGCATTTTAAAAAGAAAACAAAACGTTGTAACCCATTCGAAGAAAAACATCTGCTTTAGCGGTAAGTTTTGCATTCCTGTCACTTAAATTGAAGTCAGCTATTGTTGGTTTCAACATGTTTCCCCCCTCCGTGTTTGTACACATGCACGAACACCTTTTAGTCGAATGCACACTCTCTCGAGTGTCACCTGTCCACACTGAAAAGACGGATGATGAGCCAAACTCATTGGTTCCGCTAATACGAGTGAATGGCGCAAGTCGGAGCCGCTTTTAAGATCTCAATTCCATCTTGGCCAATAAATTAGCGCTCAATTCATGTCTGCAGCCACGCGCATTTCATTCAGTTGTCTCTTTGTTGTTGTAGCGTGAAAGAAAACCAACCGATCAATCAATTAGTGAAAGAAGAACGCCCACCAACGACGATGCCAATAACATTTAATTGCTATATAACAAAGAAATGAAAGAGAAAGTAATAAAAATATAAAGTAAATAAAATAAACTTTTTTTTTTTTTTAATTTTACTTATATAAATGTATATATATATATATATATATATATATACATATAAATTCAAAATGAATTTTGAAAAGAAACAGAAAACCCTAGTGGGTTTATTTCTCTTTTCAAATTAAATGGAGGTTATATCCGTATTGATTCACTTGAAATTAAGTTTTAAAGAGGGCCTCTTTTAAACTGAAAGAGAATCATATCGATTTGACTTTTTTTTTTCTTTTCTTTTTCTTCTTTTTCTTTTTTCTCCTAATCGACTTTTTCAATATCCAACATATTGAAAATGTCAGCGCGCAATTCATTCTGGAATTTAATACTCTCTTTAATATTTTATTGCAGTTGTATAGACATTTAAAAAAAAAGAAATTTTAACGGGAATGAAAATATAAAAAGTAATAAACATAAGTTGTAGTCAACGTATGTAAATGAAAAAAATGCTGTAGATTTTACACTTGTTTTAAGTTGGGTGATTTTTGTCTATGCAGTCTAAACAACATCCACTTTACTAATGCTTAGCCACAGGCAGAGAGGAATCTGTAACTTTAATACCTGAATGGTATCCATAAAATTTAATTATTATTGAGCTCCACTAATGGACTTTTATGGCAGCCAGCAAAAGGGTCATTTGGAATTGGCCTCGAGTGAACTTTGCATCATTTTCAAGACCAGAAACACTGTCTCAAGTGTACATTTGAAATAATAAAAATACACAACAAACTTGTTTTCCAGCTTTGTGTAAAAGATGTCAGATAAGAATTGAGATGTAACCATCTCAAAATTATCTCAAAATCATAAAATCATAGAAGAATTTGTCATAAATAGAAAAAAAAAGTTTAAAAATAAAACAAAATTGAGGGGGTAGCCAATGCTTGAAATCTCGTAAGGGCTAAGAATTTGAATTTCAAAATT
>JAQFXT010002390.1:0-12356 GCA_034683725.1 Strigamia crassipes
TTTTGCTAATTTTTGCAAAATTTTCTACATTTTTGCAAAATTTTCTACATTTTTGCAAAATTTTCTACATTTTTGCATAATTTTCCAAATTTTTTAAAAAAAATTTCCAATTTTTTCAAACATTTTTTAAAAATTTTTCAAACATTTTGCAGAAAATCTAGGTAAAGTGCCGCCCCCAAGGAGGGGGGGGGTGCGCCAACAGGACAAAAATCACACGGGCGCACAACACCCTAGGAACGGGCCTGGGTTTAGGTTAGGTTTACATTTTGTAATGAAACAAGCATTACTCACGCCTGGACTTAGCTGCTCAAATTCTGTTTCCAGGAGCATGCGCAGAACAGGAAAAATGGCACGGAGCCCCCGGTCGCCAACGGTTACTGCTTTAGATTAGCGGCCATTTTCGATCATTTAAACTTCAGGGACTTCCGGAATGAAATTCGGCTCAGCTCTTCGAGCTCTATCTGTACACTAATTTTCGTCATTATCTCAAGCGGCCGCTAATCTAAAGTTTAGCCGTCGGTACACTTAGTCGAATGTATCTGTGGTGCCCCTTCCCTCGATGCCCTAATCACGTATTTATATTGCTTAATGGTTAATCCATCCATGACACTCGACTAAGTGTTGAAGCCCATTCATATACCAAAGATTTCATAAACTCTTTTTCAAGTCGGATGCTCAAAATCAAGATAAACAATGATTGGCCACAAATAACATCCTTCAAAAGATACGACAATTTACATCTTCGACATGACGGTCTGTCCATAGTGCTGCAGTGGAGTTTATCGACAAAATCATGTTCTAAAATCGAAATCGTCTCGCGAGCAATTAATTGTTCTTTGGTAACTGGTTCTACCAAATCCTTAATAAAATTCAAAATTAATGACTTAGCAAGAAGTTGTTGGGAGAATTCTTACTCCGACTGCACCAGCCAGTTCAACAAATTTCAAATTTCCCGCCATGATTTTAGATCCCGATTGAGACAAGGATTTCATCTCAACTGTTATGGTGAAAACGAAATGAATCCAATCGCCGTGGATGCTTTTCGACAGCATTTTGTACAGTTTTCTTTTGTTAGCTCTTGCCTAAAACAATTGAAACTATTAAATATTGATTGTAGATTTATTATTCCTGTTTTTATTTACCAAAAAAAATAAACAAAATGCATTTTCTTCACCAGTTACAACATGGACGCTGTAATTATTGACTGTGTTTTGATTATCAAGTTTTAATCCTTGAGGTGAAAGCATATCGTAGACGTTGTCGCCACACAAAGAAATAGCTGATATTCTGACAATTAAAATGGAAAATTATAAATTTTTATTTATTTTTATTGTTTTGCAGCTAGCAAAACATGTTTTTCCAATCCCAGCGTAGTTGTGAATAGTATTTTCGTAATAGTGTGCGTCAACACCAATTCACAACTATACTGGGTTTGCACCACATGTTCGGTAGCTACGTTTCGAACTTTCTCACTTGACTGTAGTGGTTTTGTCGCTTGGTATCGTACGGATTTCATCGTACATGTTACTTATAAATCGTAAGATTAAACCACGTTGATGAAAATCTTTGTAACAACCGAGCAAAGGGAATGATTTTCCAGCCGAGTCTGTTCCATATGCCAGGATGCAAGCTGAATAAACAAGAAAAATTGTCATTTTCTCGATTATAAACAGTTTTTTTTTTTTAGTAATTGTTTACCACTGTAACCATCAAAAACATTCTTTAAGATCGATAATTTAGACAAGTTTTGGTAAATTTCTTTCTGACTGTTATTAGACGTTATTCCGTCCGTTACAAGTGTGAGGGGTTTGAGGCCCGGTCGAGCAACTTCCAGTATCTGTATACATAGAGATATTTGACATTTTATAGAATTTTTAGATCAATTTTTGCTATTTTTATTACTTTATCACCAATAAATTTGACATTTTGAGGATAAGTTGAAGCAGTAGGATGAACTCGAACAAAAAGCTTAACTTTGTCCTTTTTCAATTTCATTTTGAATTAAATAGGAACTTTTAAGCAATTTAATATAGAACAGATGTTCTCCGGATATAAGCCGTACAAGAAATTAATCTCGCGTTTTTCGTTTGTTCTAAGCTTTCAAACAAACCGAAACCAGCTTGCCGCCATCTTGCGACAAAACGTGCGAACTACGACGAAGTTTCATCTTCTCACCTACAGAAGGCGCCACCATGAATCCAGTCGGATCACAGAAGTGTCAGATCTCTTCTTTAATTTCTAAATTTACTTAAGCACAAATAAACATCACAATAATGCAGAAAACGAGATGAAAAACGGCAGTAGGTGAGACAATAATCCCGCAACGAAAAAATAAAAAAAAATAAAACACAACACGAGCCATTTTGAATTGACAAAATTGAACTTTTCTAGCCCGAAGAAAAACGTGGAAGGCGAAGCGCATTTATGGCGCGGATTCGGCGAGAGCGTCATTCTAACTCGACTGCCCGATCTCACCGAAGTAATCAAAATAACGTCGGGACAAAACCATTCCCTCATTTTAACCCGATCGGGCGACGTCTACTCGACAGGAAACAACTCCTACGGTATAAAATGACGTAAAAACGCTCGCCAAATATGAATTTTTAATCCCAAAAAAATAATTCCAGGTCAACTGGGCAACGGTACCACGAGCGACACGATCGAAACGCCACTGAAAATTACAAACATAAGCGAAAAATGCGTGGACATCGCGTGCGGCTCGCACCACTCGGCCGCAGTGGACAAAAACGGACGCATTTACGTGTGGGGCAACAACGAGAACTCGCAATGCGCAGTCGAAGGTGCGCAGTTCGTGCTCAACCCCACGATGGTCACGTTCCCTCAATTAACCGAACAGTGCGTCCACGGGTACAAGAAAACGCTCCCGGAACTTCGTATCGTGCGTGTTTCGTGCGGCGAATCGCACACCGTCGTGCTGACGAGCGAGCGTGAGATTTGGACGTGGGGTCACGGGCCCGCGATGGGGCTGTTGAGCGTCACGCACACGGTCAAGCCTCAGCGTTTGGATTTCTTGCGCGGACGCAACGTCATATCAATTTCGTGCGGCGGGTGTCACACCGTCGCGCTTTTATCATCGATCCTGATGGAGGAATTCGGCGAGCCGAACGAAAACGCAGACGAACATTTTTCATGTCCGTGGTGCAACCCGCACGCGGGGGGCGGCGAATGCGACGAATATGGAAGATGTCCCTTGGGTTTACCCCTGAAAAAAGACGCGAACGTGGACGAAAAGCAACTCGAGACGCCCGACAACGTCCACAGCGACCATTCGGACGCGAATTTGGACCAAAATGGGCAAGAAAACGACGCGGATCAACCGGAACGCGTCACGACGTCGCTACAGAAGCGGAAAAACGCTCCGCCGTTCATCGACACCCAGTCGGCCAAAGAATATTTAGCGCAGCGTTTATCGAGCATCACGAGCGTCATATCGCCCGGCATTTCGGGGACCTCGAAGGACTCCGTTTTCGTCTACGAGGCCGCGACCGACGCCATCCGACAGAACGTGTCGGTGCTCACCAACATGGTCGTGTCCGGGGTCAAGAACACGGTCGACAAATTCGGATTCGTGTCGAAACAATTCAGCAGGGACTACGACAGCGGGTCGGGCGCCAGTGCGGACTTGGACGAAGATGGCAGCTCGGTGGGCACCGATTTCGAGGTCCTGGACGAGGCAGGGGTCACTCAACACCCGTTTTTGCTGAGTTTGGCTTATACTTGTCGCAGGGGCCTCGAATCGCGCGCTAAATCGCTTCGGAGCGAAGCTAGGAGGAAGTTGTCGAGGTCTAGTCGGTGCGGGAGCTTGGATGCGTCGCTGCACGCGACCGGTGTCGATTTGGAGTCGATTTCGTGTCGTTTGCAGAACCCGGTCAAGAATAATCCGTTGTTGTCGACGGAGGTTTGGACGTGGGGCAGGGGCAATATGGGCCAATTGGGGCAGGGAGATGGGATGGAACGCGTGCAGCCATGTTGTATCAATGTGTTGAAGTGTAAAGGAGTGATTAAAGTGGACGCGGGGTCGTGTCATACGGTGGCGTTGACCGCGGGTGGACAGGTGTACGTTTGGGGGTACAATTCGCACGGACAGTTGGGGAATCCGAATAGAACAAATCCTGGATATTCGCCGCAGATTTTGAATGTAAAAATGAAATTATCGATTTTTTTTTATTTTTTGAATTTGTTATTTATTTTTGTTATTTTTTTGTTTTTTTTGTTTAAGTTGGAGTCGAGCGCCGTTGTTTGGGATGTAGCTGCTGGTAATAAACATACGGTGCTTTTGGCCGACCGGGGACTCAACACCGAGATTTATTATTGCGGCAAACAAGAAGGGTGAGGGGAATTAATTTGGATTTAGTTTGTAAAAGAATTCAATTTAGATTTATTTGAACCTCAGGCCTCTCCCTGGTGTGGAGGTAGACGGGTGAGTTGGTTATTTAAACCGATTTTGACCGTTTAGGATCGATTTATTTGGAATAAATGGTGGATTTTTATTTAAATTGATTATTTCGTATTTTTTCTATTTAGGCCTGTTCCCCTATCGGGAGCAATTGGAACGAACACGCCGGTGATTATTTCGATAGCAGACTGCGTAAGTTAGATAAAATTATTTGATTTTTTTGATTTTTTGATTTTTTTTAAATTAAAACTCATTTTAATTGATTTAGGATTCGAATGTTCGGCAAGTGTTTGCGGGAGGACTTTCTTGCGGTTGCATATCGGACAACACGCTGCCTCCGACCGCCATTACCATCCGGGAACTGTGCGCTTCTGAGAGATGTTTTTATCAAACTCTTACGCTGTTTAAAGACACAGTTTTAGATCCTCTGTGCATTGATAGTAAAAAAAAATTATAATGTATTCTGTTTACATCGTTTTTTTTAACGTTTTAAAATTTTTTTAAGGTTCTTATTCCGTTATTATGGCGTCATCGCTCGGAGTATCGGTCGAAGCCCTCGTTACTCAATTTAAATGTCTCTGGCATCAAGTTTCGCTGAATAATTTGGTGTTGGGCGTTACGATGCGGCTACCGCCGATGCAGAGCAGCGTGTCGCAACTGGTGGACAATTTGGACGATTGGGTGGGCACGTTTGAAAACTACGCCGCGGTTTATTTGGATTTGTACGCGTGTGATGGATTGTCGTTCTGCGCTAAAACGGCTAGGTAACTCGATTTTGTACGAAATAATCGATGGATTAATGAAATGTTTTTTGTTTTAGTTCGTTTTTTAGTAAAACGCAACCGTTTAAAGAAGATAAATGCATTGTGGATGTTTTAGCTCGGTTTTTGGAGGAACCGTTTCGTCGAATGTCCGAATACCAACGCAGTTTTGACATTTTGGCTGCGCAGTACAAACAAGTATTTTTGTTTTTGGTTTGTTTTGGTTTGTAATTTTATTTTTTGATTTTTGTTTATAGATGTCGATCGCTAATTTTCGAGAAACCGAAGTGGCGAAATGTTTCGCATCGTTAAGTGCAATTTTTCAAAGGGAGAAAGTGATTGCCGATAAAACGCGACAGTTTTGGGAAAATTGCCCACAAAAATTAGCGGATAACATCCGGACTCCTCACAGGCGGCTGCTACGTGAAAGTAAAACAAGTCCCTTAATAGTGTCTGGATCCGGAAGGTTTTCTTCAAATTGGTTTATTTTATTAAACGACGTGCTAATTCATTCGCAGGTAAATTTTTGATTTTTTGAGTTTTATTTGCCATTTTTTGACCTTTATTTGCCATTTTTCGACTTTTATTTGTCATTTTTTGACTTTTATTTGCCATTTTTTGACTTTTATTTGTCATTTTTTAACTTTTATTTGCCATTTTTTGATCTTTATTTGTTATTTTTTAACTTTTATTTGCCATTTTTCGATTTTTATTTACATTTTTCGACAATATTGTAATTTTTTATAGTTTTCGACTTTTATTTCCCAGTTTTCGAGCTATACTGAGTACACCTTGCCTCTTATTTGGGTCGACATTTTATCGGACACGGATGTGCTTCAGTATGAATCGCTATTTAAATATTACTTATTCATAAATCATTTATTTTTTCTTTAGAAACGCTTTCACGATGATGATGCCTGAAGAAACACTTACAGTCAATTGCCCAAACACTCAAGAGAAAGTATTAACAATATATTTTAACATTTTATCCCGATTTTACTAAAAATTTTCAATTTTTTCAGACGGAATGGATTTGCGCACTTAACCAAGCAATCCGTGCTAGTTTATCCAAAACCAAGAACTCGACTCGCCGTTTGCATCACTCGATGAATGCGGGCGATCAAAGGTTGAGCGCCGCTCTCAATCGAACGGGAACGTATAAATTCGTCAAGAAATCGCATCTACAGTTCGCAACTTACACCGGCACATGGTTATGTGCAAAACTACACGGCCAGTGAGTCTAAATTTGATTTAAAACGATAAAAACAAAAAAACTAACCGTTTTTTTTACGCAGAGGTGAATTAACGTGGCCGGACGGACGAAAATTCGTAGGGAAATTCAAACAAAACATCCAATGCGGGTATAAAAATCATAAAACTTGTCGATTTCTCACTAAAACGAAACATTTATGTGATTTAGCGATGGTTTATACGTCGTGCCGTCCGACGAAGGGAACACGATATCCGACGGGATGTGGCAGGACGGGAAAATGAACGGATTGGGAAGCATCCGATACCCGAACAAAGATCTCTACGAGGGTTATTTCAAAGACGGGATGTGCCACGGCCACGGAGTGTTCAAAAAAGGCCAATTTATGACGTCGGCGGCGTCCATGTACATCGGCGAGTGGGCATTCGGTCACAAAAACGGATACGGCGTCATGGACGAAATCATAACCGGGGAGAAGTACATGGGGTCGTGGCAGGACGATCAGCGACACGGCAACGGCTTGGTCGTTACGCTGGACGGCGTCTATTACGAGGGCATGTTCGCTCAAAACAAAATGATGGGCCACGGACTCGTGATCTTCGAGGACGACAGCTGGTACGAAGGTGAATTCAACGGCGCTGCTGGATTTGGCGGCAAAGTAACAAAAAATATTCAATTTTTTAACGATTAAATAATATATTTTTGATTTTTTTTTCATGCAGGGGACGCTCACGTTTGCATCCGGGGATAAAATCGAGGGGAATTTCACCGGATCCCGCAGCGAAGGAATTAAAGTGAACGGAACTTTACACAAAGCAGCGGCCAATCAAATTCACGATGGCACCAAACCAGCGTAAAATTATTAATAATTAATAAATTACTTTCGTGATTAAGAGCAGCGCTCGAATAATAGCCGCGGCAATTAATCGAGGGCGTAAATGATGGTAGAACAAATGTTTTACACTTCTGCCATGCGCTTTACGTTAATTTACAGTCTTTACAGGCGTTTTACATTCATTTTACAGTCGTTCCAGGCGTTTTACATTCATTTTACAGTCGTTCCAGGCGTTTTACATTCATTTTACAGTCGTTCCAGGCGTTTTACGTTTATTTTACAGTCGTTACATGCGTTTTACGTTTATTTTACAGTCGTTACATGCGTTTTACGTTCATTTTACGGTTGTGGCTATTATTCGTGGAACAAATACACATTTTTAAATATTTATTTTAATCCAATTTCAGATATTTCGGCACTTTGTGCGTGTCCGCCGACCAGAAGTGGACCGACATCTTCCGCCATTGTTACCAGGTGTTGGTGGTCGACGAAAATCACGGCGATTCCAGCGAACTGACGCAACGCGTTTGGGAGACCGTCGCGGCCGTGGTCAGCAAATGGAGGGAGAGACTATCACGATCGAGCGCCAAGGGGTGCGCCGGGGTTCAGGATTTGGACGGATTGGACCGGATCCCTCAGATCGTCAAAGACGAGCGACTCACGCTGGAGAAATACCGCGAAGTGCAAACTTACCTGAACAAAGCGTTCAGTTGCTCGTATCATCCGTTGGGCAAACTGATGGAAGGTTTGGTCGACGTCTACCGCGCCACTTACATCGGCGTCGGCGCCCACCCGCGACTCCTCACGCACGCGGTCGCAGAAGTCAATTCGTTTATCCAAAGAGTTTATAAAATCGTTTGCATTTTGTTCCCGAATTTGCCACCGAACGGACAAGAAATGAAAGTGAAACCTGCTACGGTCGCGGTAGTGGACGACAGTGATGACGAAGAGGAAGTCGAAGTGTGAGGCGGAAAATAATTTGAATTTTTTCGCTTATTTAATCACATTTTTTTTTTTTTTTAGGGATGTGGTTACGCCGAGCGGGCTCATTCTGCCGTATCTGCTTCCGCAGATTTATCCACCGCTTTTCACTTTGTATGCCTTACATAACGAGAAAGATGACGATCGCTATTGGCAAACGTTGCTCAAATGGAATCGCCAATCGGATTTATCGTTAATGGCGTTTTTAGGCGTTGAAAAGTAATTTTTTTTAACGAAATTATTAATTTTTGAGTTTGAATTAATAGGTTTTAATTTATTTTGATAGTAAATTTTGGTTTACTGGTAACGAAGAACCGAGAAAAGTATTTTTTTTTTTTTTTTTAAATCAAATTTCCATTTATTTCTCAATTTTTGATTATTTTTTTGATTCTAGATTTTGTCGAGCATTAAAGACGAACATTTTTCTAAAGCGGTTGATATGTTGCAGCATCTGAGCACAACTTTCAGTCCGAAAGAGAAATTAAAAGTTATTTATAAAACGTTTCAGGAAATAACCAAAGTACGAGTAAATAATAAATTAATAAACGAAATTTGAATATTAATTTATTTTTATATATAAAAATCAGGAAGTACAATCGTGTTTGGGTGAAGAATTTATTTGGACTATGGACGATTTGTTTCCAGTCTTCCAATACGTCGTCGTGCGCGCTAGGATTCGTCATTTGGGCTCGGAAGTCCTCTTGATCGACGATCTCATGGAGACTCATTTACAACATGGAGAATTAGGGATTATGTTCACTACTTTAAAGGCATGCTACTTTCAAGTGAAAAAAGAACAAAACATGATGATGTAATTACTGCCATATCAAATTTACAAACTGTAAATGAACATCTCTAGCTGTAAAGTGTAAATAACGTTTCCGTTTTGTTAGAAACTTGTAAACAAACAAATAAAATCGAATTAGTTGCCCATAACTGTCACGCCATGGCGCTGCACTCAACCGCAGTAACACACACCCAATAGGAAATACGTGTACTCGTTGCTCGTGGCATTCCGTTGTAAGTAAAGTCGATCAAGTGGCGATAAATTCGACAAATAATTGTTATCTATGAGCATCTGTAATCGCTTTGTAGGCATCGGCATTTTTATCAAATTGAACGCGACGAAAAAACCGGCTGCAAAACGCCTCCCATTCACTGGCCCCACATTGAACTTGTTGCGAGCCTCCTCTTCGTCCAGGACCTCAACATCGACATCCGTCAAGCTGAGAAACATGCCTTCCGCCGAAGCAAAACCTTTTGAACGTCTCCCGACCACAGTTATTCCTAAACATTATGCAATTACGCTTCAACCCGATTTGATTAAATTCACCACGTTCGGCAAGCAAACCGTCCAATTAGACGTGAGTTGGAAAATTCCGTTGGAAAATTTCGTTGGAAAATTCCGTTGGAAATTCGATAAAAATTGAATTTTTTTTTTTTTTTTGTTCGTAGGTCGTTGAAAGTGTCGATAAAATCGTTTTGAATGCACTCGATGTGACCATCGAGTCGGTGGAAGTGAGGACGGAAAATGGAGTCGGTAAAGTTGGTCATGTGACTAAGGTGTTAGTGTTTAATTAATTAATGGTTGGTTGTAGTTGTGGAGCACTCGGCGACGGAGATTGATGCGGAAAATGAAATTGCAACTTTTCGTTTTGCATCTGCGATTCCGAAGGGAAAAGCTGAGCTTAATTTGAAGTTTGTGTCGATTTTAAATGATAAGTTGAAAGGTTTGTATAGAAGTCAATATGCAACTCCGACCGGGGAAACTCGCTATGCAGCTGTCACGCAATTTGAGGTAGTAAAGCAACGTCTGCAGAGGCGGTTTTAGGGGAGGGCCGAGGTCTGTGAACTCTGACTGGGCTCCCAAAATTGATTAATTCTGTAAATAAAATTTGTAAATGATATGTGGGTTCTGTAAAAACGGATGCTATTGTTAACATTTTTTAAAATTTTGGGATTTTATGTCAAAATTTGTCAAAATTGTGACGAATTTTGACATATCTTACAATTTGACAAAATTGTGCGGAAATTTGTCGAAATTTTGGCAAATTTTGATAAATTTTAACAAATTTCGCACAATTTTGGCAATTTTTGGTAAATTTTAACAAATTTAGCCACAATTTTGGCAAATGTTGATAAATTTCGACAAATTGTACTACAAATTTAACTACAATTTTACAAATTTAACTACAATTTTTACAAATTTTACTACAAATTTTACTACAAATTTTACTACAATTTATACAAATTTATCTACAATTTTTACAAATTTTACTACAAATTTTACAAATCTTACTACAAATTTTACTACAAATTTTACTACAAATTTTACTACAAATTTTACTACAAATTTTACTACACATTTTACTACAATTTTTACAAATTTTACTACAATTTCGACAAATTTTACTACAATTTCGACAAATTTTACCAAAATTTTGAGAAAAATTTGATCAATTTTTCTTTGCCCTGGGCTTCTGATTTCCTAAATCCGCCTCTGAACCTGTACACAAAACAATTAGTAATTTCTATTATTAGCCAACATACGCTCGTTACGCTTTTCCATGTTGGGACGAACCTGCGATAAAAGCGACTTTTGACATCACTTTGGTCGTTCCGAACTCCAGAGTTGCACTGTCGAATATGGTAATTAATTAACCAAATCAATTGAATTTATCATTCTAAAATATTTTTGTTATTTCAGAATGTGATTAGCGACACCCCACTCGATGGTGACACCGATTTACGCGTCGTGAAGTTCGCAACGACGCCCGTAATGTCGACCTACTTAGTGGCGTGCATCGTCGGCGAATACGATTTCTGCGAGGGGAAATCGTCGGATGGAGTCCTAGTCCGAGTTTACACACCTCTTGGGAAGAAAGATCAAGGAAAATTCAGTTGTGACGTGCGATTTTGTCGGATATTTTACACATTTCTTGATATTGATGATTTATTTTGTCGATTTAAGGTTGCGGTCAAAGTGCTGCCGTTTTACAAGAATTATTTCAACGTCGCATATCCGTTATCGAAGCTCGATTTGATCGCCATTCCCGATTTCGCGTCCGGGGCAATGGAAAACTGGGGTTTAGTCACGTACCGTGAGACCGCGCTGCTCGTCGACGCTAAAAACACGTCGACATCGTCGAAACAATGGATCGCACTTGTCGTCGGTGCGCAGAACGATCGATTATTTTGTTTAAATTGTCCAGAAATTAATTTCATCTCGATTTTAAGGTCACGAATTGGCTCATCAGTGGTTCGGGAACCTAGTCACGATGGAGTGGTGGACGCATCTGTGGCTCAACGAAGGGTTCGCTACTTGGATCGAGTTCTTGTGCGTCGATCATCTCTTCCCGCACTTCGACATCTGGACGCAGTTCGTGACGGAAACCTTAATTCCCGCACTTAATTTGGACGCATTGCGCAACAGTCACCCGATCGAGGTCCCCGTGGGTCATCCGTCGGAAGTGGATGAAATTTTTGACAACATATCGTACAATAAAGGCGCTTCGGTCATCCGGATGCTGCATAGCTTTATCGGGGACGAGGTTTTTAGCGTTTATTTGACTTTAAGTTGCTATTTTTATTGATTTTTATTATTTTTTTAGGATTTCCGCAAAGGAATGAATCATTATCTGACAAAATACCAATATTCGAACACCCTGACTGAGGATTTGTGGGCTTCTTTGGAGCACGCGAGTGGGAAACCGGTTGCTGAAGTGATGAACACGTGGACCAAACAGATGGGGTTTCCGCTGATCAAAGTTGCAGCGAGACACGAAGGAACGAGTCGAATTTTAACTTTGACGCAAGAGAAGTTTTGCGCCGACAACAAGCTCGAAGGGAATTCGTCGCAGTGGATGGTGCCCATCAATTTGAGCACGTCCCGTCAACCGAGTGCGGTGGCCGAGAAGTTCCTTTTGGACTCAAAGTCGGCAGAAGTGATCATTGAACACGTTTCGCCCGAAGATTGGGTCAAAGTAATAAATTTAATGATAAAGTTTATTTTTTTTTTTGACATTTATTATCTTTAATAACGTTTTATTAATTTATTTTGTATCTTTTATCAAATTTTTTCACTTTATATTGAATTCTATCACACTTTTTCACTTTATATTGAATTCTATCACACTTTTTCACTTTATATTG